>VYZV01028754.1:5435-22439 GCA_013401275.1 Pandion haliaetus | reverse complement strand
AAATCAGGCCGGCTGGCGGGTGCCGTCGGCGCGTTTACAGTTAACGGTTCCCTTTGTGTGCGTGTGCGCGCGCGCGTGTCGCACCCACCACTACCCCCCCCCTTTTTTTTATTTCCTAAAATAATAATTTTGATGATTAATTATTTATTTATTTATCTCACGGAGGGTCCTTGTCACACACGGACGTGGGTCTTCTCAGGTACCGACCCCCCCTGCCCCCACCAGCTCCCCGTCTCCCTGTCACTGCGGCGCTGAGGGAGGCTGGAAGCAGGAGGCTGTACCCAGCGCACTCTCAGTTTACTATATTATAACGGATTTCCCCCCTAGAAAAGCAAGCTTTTTAATAGCCTTCTTGTTCAGCATTTTTGCATTATCTGCACACCCACGTTATTTCTCCTCTTAGCTTCCCACTGTCCCTGTCCACCCATCCCCCCGCCCCAATTAATCATCAGTTCCTGGGCTCTAAAGAATAATGGTTCATAAAATGGTTGCTCTGTGCGTGTCCTCAATGGCACACATAACCCCAGCCTCCGTCTGTGTTCCTCTCCTGCTCATCAAGGTCAGAGGGAACTCTTGAGGGAACAGCTAAACGCAAAACGTATTTATTTACATTTTCTGCCCGACTGTCTCATCCACCCCTTTTCTTTCTACTCCTCCAGAGAATGTGACGGCAAAGCTCCCCGGATTTCTGTGGGGTCGGGTCTTGCCCTATTTCAGAACGTATCTGCGCTTAGCTCGGCAGAGAGGACAATATCCCAGTCCTGTTAAAGTCAATGGGAATCAGTGAATTCAAGCGTCACTGGATTCGGCTGGCGGAGTGTGCAGCCACACTCTGGCCAAACCCTGCCCCGTTTCCATTCAACTGAACTGCAGCAGTGCCAAGCTACTGTGAAGCTGGCTTGTGCCACTGGCGCAGCGCTGCCCTCCCGTACAGGAATCCTTGGTGACGCTCAGCAGCTGGAACAGATCCTGCACCTCCCTGCTACCGCCATGCAAGGAACCCAAAACTAGCTTCCACTTCCTGGCACCTCCCCAGCAGATAAAGGTCCTTCGAGGTCGGGGATTGGCGGGATAAATTAGAGCAGCCTAAAGACTATATTAATTTAGACTGCAAATGAGCCTGCTGCTGTCCAAGTCCCAGTGGTACAAGGCGCAGCCATTTTTACATCCTCCCAGCTGCACCTACCCCTGCTTCCCCCGCAGCTCAGGACTGGGTGTATTAACAATCCTATGGTAGCAAGTCTTCTTTTCCTGTCTATGGAAAAAACAACTTTCAGAAACAGTTCAGTTCTGTAGCACCAACTACTTTGAATCGCCATTTTGCTTCAAAATACAAGGAAAAAAAACATTTTAAAAGGGCAAGCATTAGGCCACAAACTAGATTTCTGAAGAGAAAAAGGAATCTAACAGCTGAGTAAGTTGTGCACAGCAAGGGCTTCACTGTGCATTTGAAACTTATTATTTGCATTTTTTGCACAAAAAAAGGGAAACATAAACCCGGTATCATAAAAACAATGCTGGATGGCAATAGGGATCCTTACAACAACAGGAATGCGTTTATGCATTTTAATACCCAGCTTATACATAAAACTGCATTTACATTACCTCTTTGTTCAGCTATATTTTACTTAATTGTATCAGTGGGGAATTCTCCTCAATAAATACCCATTTGACAGATAGGCCACAAAGCCAAGCCGGACAGAGGTTTTCAGGGAATCGACCAAGCCCAGGCTTGCTGTACCAGATATGATTCAAGCACGCGAGCGGCTCAGCAATCTGCCCTAGTCACAGGACGTGTGAGGAAAGGCAGGCGTTCGGAAAGGCTCCTGCAGAGTCCCAGGGATGGCAAACAGCCTGCCTTCACCCGCAATCATTTACATTCTACCACTGTGACGGCGCTTTCTTATAAATATTTTTACTATTTTTTTTCAGTGCAGCAAAACCAAGCTCGGGATTCATTTGTGCGTGTTTTTCGTGTTATGAATGATGCAACTCTCAGTATCCAGGCATGTTAAATGGGAGACGGGACAAATAGCACGCACTAGGACTTATTAATAAGGGTGACTTTACTGTTTATTTCCCCACATTAAAAGCTGACCTTGTGAGAGCAAGAGCAGCCGTTGCCAGTGTACGCCATATGATACTGAAAGCAGAACGATGCCCATGGAGTGGGAAGTGGCCTACTGTCTATGCAGAAACAGTCGCTGGACGGGCCGGGGTAGCTCCCTGCCTTTGCACGGAACATGGCACTGCACTGACTGGATCTGCCTTCAGAGAAGCAGGTTTGAAACAAGTCAGTCTTTGCTCTGCCTTGGGAGTTGCTCCAAGTCTTTGGCTGCAGATTGCAGTGCTAAATTGAGACCATTATTTTGCATTGAGCTATTTTCATCCCAAAGTGCTTTAAAGGCTTAGCAAATCTACAGGCTATGGTGCTATATGCACAGGAATCACTCCAGCCACTAATGAAAAGCAGCCACCTATTAACCAGAGCCTGGTCGCTGGGCATGATGATTGCCAGAAGATTTTGCTTTATCCAGCTGAGTCGAGTCTGGGTTTTGGTTAGTGGAATACTTCATGCCATTTGAAAAGGAAAACTGGCAGGATCTTTACCTACAGAACAGAAGTAGGTATAGACAGTTACACTCAGCCCTGGAATTTGAAATGCCACCACTGTGACAAGATCTCTGGAGCCTTGCTTTGTTCCACCACCCATATTCAACATTAATTATCAAAACAGTCCTCCTTCCACTCAGTGGTGCAGGGAGCTGAGAATGAACATCTGGAGCCTTTCACCCATGTGGTAGTTATTCAAAGGCATCCAGGGCCAGATGTGGGCAAAATACCATGGTGTTTTGGTGGTCTATAGACAATGAATGAATAGTTTCACTGCAGTTTCTGGTGGACAGGTGTCTGTATGGGTAAAGCACCACAGCCGCCTCCACAACAGGCTTTAACTCACACTTGACTGTTCTGTCTAGAAGAGGCAAAAAAACTTAATTGCTGCATATTTGCCACTATGAAAAATACATTTTAAAATTCAAAAAGCACAGTGAAATATAAACTGTATGCCTAAAATGAGCAATATAATATCCACTCAGTACTGTACATACACCTTTGTACAGATTGCAGGCATGGCAATAAGCACACTTCCCTGTCTCTAGTTAGGGTAGAGAGGGAATTGTGTGGTGAAAGACGTAATTTGTACATTAGGAAGTCTCTGTTGCCAGATCAGCAGCAGCAGCACTGACGTCTGTACTCTCTCACTTTGTTCCTGCTGCTATAAATCAAAATGACTACAGTCCAAATGCCTCACTTGTTTAACTATAAAGGCGCTGCTAGTCAGAAAAATCCACACCGGGAGGGATCTTTATAATCTGCCTATACTTTAAACTGATTAAATAGAGAAAGTCCAAAGAAAGGGCAAGAATAATATTTATAAATTCATGGTTTCAATGACAACAAAAACTTTTAAAGGGTGGAATCCAGCAGAGCTGTAAAAATTCTGTGTCTACAGGCACTGATGTCTTTGCTAAATGAACTATCAAATTTGCCTTTCTTAGTGTGCATTGGGATTCCTGCCCCACCCAACCCACCCTGAATAACGCAACCTCTGTAGAAACCTGTTTTCCCCTGTGTCCTCATGTATTTTCCTGTTTGTGTAAACTACTGGAAGCAAATTAAAACGGGCTAGATGAAGTGGGTCAGGTTTTACTTTCCCTGGTTTTATATGCCTGTGTATTTATAATAATAAATACAAACATATATAGCTGAGGTTGACTCCCATTTATTTGAATTTTAGAAAGCTATATATCTCCTCTACAGATAAAATGAGCCCTCAAAGCCTAAGATACCACTTAGATCCCTTCCAAGTTCTAAAAGAGGACTCGACAGTTACATAAAAATGATGGTGCCAGTGCCAGCTGCTAACCTGTTGGCTGGGGGAGAGCAGGGGAACCCTCCTCCTAACACCTACCGAGAGCCTCGAATCATTATAGAAAAATGCAGCACAATTTCTTGACTAAATGGAAAGGGAATGGGAGAAATTAAGAAAGTAACCTTCCAATACCAACATTAGCTCAGCTGAGCTGTAAATCCTGTGTATTGGGCGGCATAACCAGAAATATGTTGAGCTGTACTTCTGAAAAGGAAATAACAGGATCAGAGAACAGCAGGTGAGCACATTGTCAATGCCACACTGACGTTGCTATTGGAGCCACTGTGTTACAGTTCCCAAGACCACCAAATTTTTACGGTAAGATGTTCAAAGAGTATCAAAGCAAAAAATCTGAAGATATTTGTTTCGTGGAGGCTGTCTTGTTAGGCCTTGGCTAATGAATTTGCAACCAGATGTTCATTTTAAGATCTGATCCAAAATGCACTGAAGTCAATGGAAAGTCAATTGGAAGTTCCAGATTACTGGAAAAAAGCTACTGTACAGCCAATATTTTTTTTTAAATAATAAAAAAAATAAACAGGGTGTAGCCATTGGTCATTCAGCTTGGCACTGATTCTAGGCAAAACTGTGGAAGAGCAAAGGAGCAGACACAGCATCATCAATTATGAGCCACTGAAGTTGTCATAGTTATCATGTGAATGGGTAGAGACTACAGCAGATGGAAAATAAATGGATTTATCTTACTTCTTTCTCATTGCTGGCCAACCTAGCCAGTATTCGTTCTCATTTGCCATTGATTAAGAACATGTGCACATGGTTACTATAGCTCAGCTGGCACAACTGTAACGTTTTAGGATGCAGTAACTATGTAAAATAAAGGAGAGTAACATGATCAATGCCAGTTACCATAGTTTTTTAGAAAGAGCCTAACAGGCCTCATAAAAAATACTTGATATTTTTTGTTTAGTTTTCTTTCAGTTTATAAACGCATATGTTGAAAGAGAACCATCTTGAGGTAACAGACTTCTGTAAGTCTTTTGGATTCAGTTCCGTGTGACACTGATTTAAAAAATTAAAAAGTTCACTATAAACAATAAGCAGTATAACACATATTAAAGAGATTGGGATCCAGTGTCTGAAAAATGAAGTTAAACAAAGTCTACTGTGTTTGAGAGTAACTAATTAACCATTGCAACTGCTTCCCCAAGACACAATTCACTCTGTCTGGAGTCTTGCATTCAAGACTGGTTGGATATCTCTCTAGAGATTATAATCTTGCTGCGGAAGTTTCTAGTTGAGATTCTCTAGGCCCCACTATTTGGGAAGTCAGACAGTTACCCTAGAGGTCCTTCTAACTCTGAACACATGACACTTTGATAATTGGTGAACAGTGAGCGTAGATTAGCCTACTCATACCTCTTAGGTAAGGTTTCCCTTGAGCAAAGTGAGGTTTCTTCTTTTGTATAGATTTGCATCTATACGATTTGCAAGCAGATCTTAAAAAAACTAACAAATCATGCAGTGTCTTGGTATCACAAGGAGGCTGTAGGTTGTTGGACAAAAGATCAAATTTGCACAAGAAGAGAGAGGAAGCAACATAAATTCCAGGGGGGGGCTTAACCTTGGTTTGGTGCAGTCCTCCCTCACATCTGTTGGATTAGGAAAAAAATGGAATTAAGCTGAACAAATACCCATACAAAATCTGGTGAGAACTGCAGTGGAGTGGAGACATCTAGCTGCCTTCTCTCTACCAACAGCATCTATGAATTGGAAAATCCTCACTCTGGAGAGAGTCTATAGATACCAACTTCAAGAGAAAGAGAACAAGCCCTTCCTTGCCAAGAGGGAACATAAAACTGGGATGGAGAGGAGATTATATGTACTGTTTGCATTTCCTCTTGTTCCCTCTGGAGCCTTCCCAAACAAAAGCTTGTTTCCTTTAATTCCTTAAGTTTGGTTTCTTAGGAAAGCTTTTTATTTTGGCAGTTTTGGTTAGGTTGTCTTAAAAATCAGCTTTGAATGTGCAAATTACCATGAGAAACAATGCTGAAAATACCTCCTTGACCCAGAACTGAAGAGGACTGAAGTGTGCTGATAGAGATAGTGTGAATAAGCCTGACCACCATTGTTCAGGCTGCACCCCATCCCTGATTAAAAAGTCTAAAAAAGGGTCAGTGTGTCATTACTGCAATATACTCTCCCTTGCATTGTAAGCAGAGCCAGTTCCAACCTGTCTCTACGTCTCCAGAGGCCCAGCAAACCCATAGGCTCCTCCGCAAAGTGGGACTTCACACAGCACAACACGCTTACAGCCCCACAAGGAGAGACCAAGCAAGCTGCATGGTGCCCTGCTCTGCAGAGGTACCTTTGAGGCTCTGTCCATGAACCAGAGCCTGCTGAATGACCACATCCATGTGTGCAACCATAGATTTAAACACACCATCAGCTGAGGGACTGAGGACTAAGAAGACTTGCTGCATAGGTACTTGAGGGCTTTGCAACATCAGGTGTGCCCTCCATTTTGTATGGCCCCCAGCTCCCACAGCCAGTTGTTGCAGGCTCTGGGACTGCAGCGATCAGCAGCAGGATGTTGCAGTAAGGCTACAGCCTCGTTCCTTCAGCTTCTCAGCACGTCTCCTTCCAGCTTCAGCCTGTGCCTGCTCTCAGTGCACATAAACACAGGCACGTGCTAGCTCCAGCAGTAACCAAACTTCCCACACTCACAAATTCTGACTGTACAGATGGGGTACTATCCAAACTTGCAGTTGGAGCCCAGCTGTTCCCTATCATCGCCCAATAAACAAAGGCCACACAACTCTGCATATATGCCTCTCTCAGAGAGACAGGAACTGGGAAGCTCTGAACAGGTTTTGCGTAAGAAAGTACAGAGATTATACTAGCTACAACTATCTAATCACAACAAAATAATCCCTGTGACTGGGGAGGTGAGGCCTGTATTCAGATAATGACACGCATCTAGAATGAAGTAGGAGATTTAGGACATCAGGAAAAAAGAAGGATAATAAGAATACTGGCCCAAGCTCAAACACTAATGCATACCAAACATTAATGCGCCCCAAACAGCAGCCGCTTCACAGAGGAGAGTTTTCGATTTTCCTAGGGAAGAGATAACACTAGCAGAAGGAAATCTGCAGTGTTATTTTTTGGTAGATGAGGAGGTAGCTTGTGTTCCAAGGCCCGTACCTATGTCAGGAGCAACATCAGGTCCACAGTTCAGACTAAGGAAGGCACCTCTAGCTCAAAACTGGTTGAGTTTGCAGTCATCTCTGACAACGTAAGCAGCAAGGTCACAGGTGTAGGAACAAGTACTTTTCTCCTCTAAAGTGCTCCCTTGAGAATGAGTTTGAGGGTGTCCTTGTGGCACCATAGCAAGCAAGGAAGCTTGCACTGCAGCATCCCCTACTTTTTCTGTCAAAGGGAGACTTCAGCCTCCAGGGATGTTAATTTAGTTGCAGTTCTCCCCTTCTCCTTTTGTCAGCCCAAGAGTAAAAAGAGAGCCAAATGAGATCTACTGGTTCACTCAGTCTTTCTAAACCAGTGCTTGGCCAGGAATTTCTGGCTTGTGCCTTCAGTCCCTGGGATTTTCAAATGTCTCCCCAACCAAGTCTTGGAGTGGTCTGAAACTGCTTGGTGTCCAAGATAGAGTGTATTTGTTGTAATATAAATGAGGCTTAACACTTTTAACCAGAGCTAAGTTTATCAAAAGAAATCATGAAGCAAGTTGACTGTGAAGGTCATTATTCTGGAAGGGAAATGTGAACATAAGGACTAAACTTCACCCGGAAAATTTAAGCTGAACACTTCTCCCAATGACTAGGGCAACAAGAAATTCAGGGATAGGTTTTCAAGAAAGCTGTGGAGAAACACTTTGTGGAGGATTTTCACCATTCTGTTTACAGGTGCCAGTGTAAGTCACTATGTGGTTTGCCAGGGAAAGAAAGATAAATGAATTTGAGTTCAAGCCTTACTTGTAAGAATCCCTCATATTGCCATGATTCATTCTGGCAGTCCACCAAACCTGAGAGAAACTCAATGGACCAGCATAATCCCTGATCACTGAAGTTAATTGAGGTTGAGTCACACCTGGAACAATCTTGCCCATTCATTCATTAACAAGAGAGGAGACTAAAAACACTATATAGATTGTTTCTGCTGTCTGGGGCAAGGTGTGCTAAGAAAAGACATTTCGGACTTAAGAGCACAAGCCTTCCTTCCATTCTCCATAAAGGAGAAAAATGCGATTTAGTAGGAATTTCAGATCTAGGCAGTCAAGTTATCCTAGACTCTCAAAGATGGTACACTACCTTGCCACATGCAAGTCCATCAAAGTCTGTTGTGCTATGAATGAATCTTCACCACCTGACTGAATTCACAGTAGCTTTTTCTTGTACCTGCTGTACTGCACTGTGACAATTAAGAGTACTTAAGCATAGTCTAGTGTAACACAGTACTGTAAGGGGGACAATGCCCCCAGTAGCAACAGGAGGGTATTGGAATAATGTTCTACCATTGCCTCGACTTTGACTCAGTGCTTGTGCCTGCAGGATACTTTGCTTATTGCCTTGAAAATGCCGTTACCAGTGAAGGATTCCACATAAAAGATTCTTGAAAAATGAAATTAAGGAAGTTTTTTCACGCCGTGTATGAAAACAGCATTCAGTCTCATGCATGAAATTCCTTCAAGTATCATAAGTTTCCAAAGAACAGCTTTATTGTTTTCATGCCAGTAAGCCCCAAAGATGGAGTTACAAATCTACTTCATAATTTGTCCAAACTGTATGTATTAGGCTCATGTTCTTCCCAATCTGGGATATTATGAGAGTTATTCAGTCATCTCAATTAAGAAATTGCTTTATAAACCAGTTCTGAGCTAGCTCCAATTTTGGGAAGTCTGTAATCGACAGTATCTTCCAAGGAGATATTTACCCTGGGTTCTTGACTGTCATGGAGAAGAGCCACCAGGCTGGGACTTCACATCAGCAACATAACTCCTCTGTGTTCTTATCAGTGATGGAGTGTGCTAGTGTCTTTGAAATAGCTTGTTTTTGTGTTTTACTAAAGCTAGGAACATGAAAATAGGAACATTTTCCCTGTTTTTTACCACTGTTCATTTAACAGCCCCCTCCCTCCCTCAAAAAAACCCTTAAAACCAAAAAAAATTTGTTCCAGAAAGGCTTTTGGAACAACCAAAGCAAAGACCAAGGCTAAATGATCCATCCCAGGTTTTACTCCATACTCAACTGCTTCTGCACCAGGACATTGTGGGTGTTTTGTCAATTCCCTGTAGATATCAGGCCAGGATGTATGTATTGAATAAAAAAAAAAAGCCCAACTCCTTCAACTTACTTGCTGCAGTGAAGTACTTCAGTTAGCTCTTTACATGAAGCAATAAATAAAAAGCAACCCATTATCTGGGTTGCAATGCAACTCATTCTTCTTTCAAAAGCTTGACATTTACAGTAGAGGAACTCTTAAATATATAAACATTTCCCACTTTTACTAATACTACTAATCTCCTAATTCACTTCAACCACAAATGATTTTAAATAGCCAATAGATCTTTAGAATCACTTTTATTTGCACTTCTGGAATAGTCATCTAATGTCCTAATATATCTGCAGTAAGGGAAACATGCCCTGAATATAGTTCTAAGAACAATTAAGATGGGAAAATATTTGGAACTGTTCTAGCAAGATTTATAGAAGTTGTTTCTGTGGGCAGGAGTAACTGTTGTACTCAAGACTTGAAAACCACCTTAAAAGTATTTACAACTAACTGGAATTAAGATTTTTCAGAAGTGAGATAATGATGACCAAGTCAGGAAAGTTATCTGCTACCTGTTTGTTTAAAGGAAGACTATTTCCTTCCACAGCAGGCTTAGATGGATACCTCATTAGGGTGTTAGGATACACTGTACTTTGCTGAAGCTCTAATTCCCGTAGGATGTAGTCAGAGGAAAAATAGTGACTATCACATGCTTTCACAGAAATATCCATGCATATTGGAAGACCAGCACAGTCACTGAGAAACATCTCTGTAATGAGAGCCCACACTTTGCATGTCAAGAATAGGCAACAAAGAAAGAGCAGAAGAGTTGCTATTAGAGCTGATTAGGAACTAGAATTCCAGTCTTATTGAAAATCCTCATACATATTTTTGTCCCATATTACGACAAACAACTGCAATTTCAGATTTTGTCACAAACAAGTTGTGAAAGCAGTCAGCTAGAAGAGCAAACTAGCACATTCTGTTCCATTTCATTTTAATACCAGTTGCTGTGTTTCATGGGAACAGCAGTTTAGGTGCCTTTAACCCTCTTTTTCTACAGCCCATGCTCCAGCTACGTCCTTCCTCACATTTCCTCATGTACCATGGCAGCCTGGGCCTGTGACAGGCGAACCAGTGAGCCTTGTGCAGGGGACAGGGGGCTGGAAGAAAAAGGGGGGCTACTGATTGCAATAGGAATTAATTAACAATAAAGGATTAATTACAAGCCTAGGAGCCTTCAATCAATACTCAGGTAGACTGCCTGCACTACCTCTCTATCTACATACTTACCTTGTATATGCCGGTGTCTAACTTTTATTGCCAGATTAGCTCAAACAACAGGGTATTAGAACAGGGTTATGGTTATAGCAAAGTGGAGGGAGTGTCAAAAAGTGGAAATATGTCACTTACTGTATTCTGGTCTCAAAACCTTGTGGCTTACCACGCTGAAAGGAGACAAGGGTGCCAGCACAAGCTTCCATTGTGAAAGGACTGACAGGTCTAATTGTCATTTCTGCTTCAGAAATTTTTAAAATGCAGTATGTGAAAACATGCCGACCCTTGGGAAATAAATCAGGCTGTTAAAAATAAATAGGTTCCAGCTTTTCAGGAAGAGCAGATTCTCTACAGTGACGTAAAAACACCCAGCAGCTTGTCCCAGCCATTTCCCATGAGGCGCTGCTGATTTAGGAAGAAACAGGAGCTTACACAGCTGCCTGGAAATTTAAATGCCAGGATGTTACTTCTTGAATCTCTTTTTTTTTTCCCCACAGCTGACCTTTGACACAGTGACAGTACTTGCACAGTCCCTCCCTACCCTCAGAATGACCCTTTGAAGACTTCAAAAAAAAAAAATTAACCTTCATAGAACATCCCAATATGTCTTGAAATACATTACAAGATACTAGTAGTCTTAGTAATAGCCTCTTATTGTTGGGAAAAGTTTTATTTTAGAAATAAAATATTTCATATTGTTTATTTTAATGTTTTTAATTTTCTGTTGAAAGGGATAATGCATCCAAAGTACATTTTGGGTGTTGTGTCCATGTAGCTGCCAGAAAAGGACTGGTGGTGTGGTATGACACCTTGGTGCACAGAGGTGCAGCATGCAGTCAGCCTGAGCCGAGACCCAGACAGATAAAAAAGCAAGTTTCCCTCTGAATGGCATTACTGATTTATAGCCATTTCTACCAGTTACAGCAGGCTATTTCTGTGATACTACAGCTTCAGACTTGGTAGTGACAAATGACATTTCTTCATTTCAAAGCATACATGTGCATCCTTAATTCAAAGTGGTTCATTTCAGGCCCATGTGGGGACTGCCAGGATGAAGTATTAAGTCATTTTAGTTCGGAAGATAGTTCTTCCAGTAAACATTTCATGATCCATCTGTTTTCTCTCATGCTAAATGCATCAGCATCTAGTTTCTTTACTGTTGCTTTCTTAGATTTCCACTCACTTTTTGCCCCAAAATCCTGTTAAATCCAAACCAATGCTTTCCATAAGACAGAACGCATGAATTAGTGTTTGTTTATAAAAGGAGTGTAGGGATTGCATGCTGGAACAGATTCTTTATACATAATCACTTTAACACGTGTCTTTCCACCCCACTTACGGTAAGACTGCAAGTCATGTAAACATCTCTACAACAAAAAGAAAATCACTGCTTGGCTTGTTGTACTTCTGCTCCGAGAGCATGAAGGAAGAATGTTTGTGTATATTAAAAAAAAAATGAAGATTTATAGAAAATATAAACCCATACAAATATATGTCCAGAAACTGAAGGAAAACAGTATCATCTCAATAGGTTCTCTTCAACAGATAGAGTCAGATAAGTAACAGGCAAGATCCATCATCTTGTCATCTTGCCATTTGCCCTGAATAGTATACACCCATTGCTAGACCAGCAGTAGAAACCCATTTCACAGACCAGGACCTTTCACAGAAAATGGTCTCTCTTCAGAGAATTTCTGGTGGCAACATCCAGTAGAAATAAGCTACAATCAAAAACTTGGAGAGACATTGAGGTTGCACACCTTTGAAGAGAAACCCTGTGGCCTATAATATTTACAGAACAGAAGTTACACACTCAGATCGTCACACATACAGGGAGTAGGAGGGAACAACAACCAAACAACATCCTGTGATTCCTACCAAAAAGAGCTTCCCTTGGCCAATTTGTCATCACCTGAAACCTTCCCTTCTCAGACCTCTTCAGCAGAAAAGGGAGCCCCTTAAACACAAATCCACTCATCCCTGTCACAGGAAGGTTGATATTATCTGCAATGATTTCAAAGGCTTATGGTCCTAAAGGAATAAGAAGCCCTCAGGTGAAACCAAACACAATGGGAAGGCCATCAGAGTCTTGCTGTTGGCTTCTGTGTGGCCAAGACTTTTTTTTTTTGCTGTTATTTGAGGGCGTAAGAGCTGTTTGAACAGTGAGATCAGTGCAGCTCTGTGCACAGCCAGAAGCAGCAAAGCAGGCACAGCAAATAACTGAGCAACCAAAGAAGTGAGAGGAGCAATGCATCCCTATACCAAGTCTCGCTAAGAAGTTGTTCTGCAAGCAGCACAGCTAGCAAAGCCTGGTATCCTGCTGGCATGCTGCAAGCATTACTTCTCAACCACCTTTCCTGGCAACAGCCCTGGTTGGCCCTGCATCTACCCAGCACCCTGTGGGGCGAGACACAGCCCGCACCATGTCCAGTCACCTTCTAGGCGACCAGCAAGCTGACCAGCCTGCTGCCACACAGGGTCCTGGGCTGTCCCTGCTCTTCTGCCAGAGGGACGGTAGCAGCAGCTCCTTCCTCAACTCAGTTCCTGGTGTCCCCCAAACCAGTGGGAGTTTTAGTGATCGTTAAAGCCTTCTTTCAAAGTTGGGGGAAATTGAGCAGTGGGGCTAAAAGCTATGGGAGGGAAGGGAATGGGGTTGGATAAACAAACAGTGAGCTCACATATGTCTTGTTTTCTTAGCAGTTCAGGCTAAAAAGGAATGTTTTATGTATACATATTTAAAGGATGGGTAACTGGCAAGGTTCTCGGTATCAAAAGACACTTGGCCCTGTCTCAAGAAACCAACAGCCTATTTCAAGTTAGCTGGTGTGGTTTTTTTCTCTGGTAATGACTTTAACAGTGTTCTTACTTTTACTAGCCACACTGGGCACTAGTCCATCTTACAGTCTGTAGCTTTCAGTTCTCCAAGTAACTCTACAAACCCAGTAAGATTACCCACCGAATTCAACCAGAAGTTTTGCATTCCTTCCTAACATGACCCTGTTGCCAGGGGTGTGTGTGTGTGAAGACTAATCCAAATCAGAACAATCTTCTCAGCAAAGACAGAAAAATGCTCACAATTTGAATGTCCCCCATGTTTTGCCTTGCTTCAGGTGGAGGCAGTCCAGCTATATCAGGATGGCCATTAATTGGAGCAATTCTACTGTAAGGGGCTTCGCTGGTGCTAGACGCCAAAGAAAAATGTTTTCCAGGCCTTTAACACAGCTGGAGCCTTAAGCTTTGAGAAGCCTGGCTTTGATTCACAAAAGGGTGTAAATGACACAACATTCACTACTAGGGCCCCTAGCCTTTTCGATAATGAGCCTTTTGGCTCATCAAATCTCTAACTTAGAGGTAGGGGCAAATAAGTGGGTCTGGGATTTATTGCTAAATTGGAATTTAAAATACTAGTTTGAATTTGAATGCACCATTTCTTTTCCTAATTTTGGAAAGCTTGCTTTTCCCAATTGCTTTAGATATTCCTGAAACAAAACAAAAATCCCAAACTTAAAATAGAAAATTCAGTCCTTCCTAGAATTATTTATTACTTTTTTTGAGAGAATAGAAGCTATTCATCACATTCAACGTGACTTCATGGCTAATTCTGATTGACCCAATCTGCTAGAGCATGAAAAATTCCCTCTGCTATAAAGAAAATATGTGAATGGGGCCAGATCTCCTAAACAAATGAGTACTTGCTCATCCCCGATAGTTACTTCTTTTGAAGTTATCAGTATTAGGAATAACTGGATGCCAAACCTGTATAGTTTGTTATCCACTGCATCATATAGGCAGGAAATCAGAGTTCACCATCTGTTACAACAATTTAGCCTTTCCACACCCCAAGTTAAATGAAGGTTCAGAGTTGTAACTGTCAAATTTTCCTGCTTTGGTCCAGAAGTTGTGATGCAAGTTGCACTCCTTGCTCTGTCACTGATGGCACATATGATCTTCATGTAACTTTCATGCCCAGCTTCCATGTTTGTAAAAGTTGATGTCATTTTTATGAAGGACCTTGCTCAACAATGCTCAGAACCATGCTAGATAAAAGACTGCCAAAATTATTCTATCCTTAGCTTATCATCCAGCTTTAAACTTGCCGCTAAGTGTAAAATAGCCCTCCTTTGTCATATTCTATTTATGTTTCATAGATGATACACTGAACCATTTACTTTAACAAAATTTTAACAGAGTCCTCATTAAAGAGATTGCATATGGAATGGTTCCATAAGACATAATAGTTTCATTTTCGCTTTCCCATCTCTGGGTGACTTTGAAACTTCCAAGTTGCCTGCAATATTTTACATAAAGGGCACTCAGAAGTGCAGGATCTGCTCTATTGTGTTACAATTGCAGTGTTATCCAGCTCAGTTTTCATTCTGTATTATATTGTCAATGAATCTGCCTCAGGAAAGCACCTGCTGTTTCTGCGCTAAATTTTAGTATTTGCAAACAGGGGCTGAAGCCAAGCTCTGCTGCTCAAGTCCTTATAAGCACTCAGGTACCAGGCTGAATTTGGAGTATTAAATCTAGAGGAGCTTTTATGCTTGTGCAAGGAAAAAAAAAAATCAAACAAAATATTATAATTTAATATTCTTGATGTAAAGCCCCATTTTTCTTTGACTATTCTAGAAGAAGAAAATGAAATCTGACTGCTTTCTCTTCAAAATAAGTATTACGCAAAGTCAGTAGCACTCATTTGGAATGTAAAGAGTTACATTTACAATTAAAGAACTTAAATACACAAGAATTTCTCCCCTACATCAGACCCATCAGCTTCTGGATAGAAGCAGGAAAAACTTCATTAATCAGTTATGAAGTAACTTCTTGACTGGATTATTTCTTTTTGACACCAGTTGGCATTTAGCTCATGTCCCAACCAAATTACTCACGCAGCTTTCAAATGCTCAGCTTCGTAAAACCCAATAGGAGAAAGAAAAATGTATATTTCAAGTTTCTTTTAAAGTCAAGTTAGGAATGAAAGATTAGCCTATGGCACAGGAAGCAAGCCTGTTAAATCTTACTTCAATATGCAAAAATTAATACATTTAGCTCTGTGGTTCTGTCATTCAGTCCTCGTGGGTAACAGAGATGATGGTCATCAGATGAACACACATAGTAAAGTCAATTCCACCAGGATACCACAAAGCAATTGACCTAATTTTACAGTCAGTGCAAGCCAGCATTGACTCTAAAAAAAAGTGAAGAGTAACCATGCAGGAAAATAAAGTCCAAACTGTACTGTGTTCTTATAAGATGTGTTCTCACATAAGTAAGCACACAGCTTTTCTGATATCAGTGAATGACCCACAGGTCTGACTTTGTACCCCTCCCAAGGCAGGTTTGGTTTTATGCCATTTCATACAGTCTCCTTTACAGTTAGTCTCCTTTTAAATAGCTGGCACTTTGTCTTCAAAGAGATAGCTGCTCTGATTGTCCTACCTAAAATCCCAGGCAGATCTGCTGTCTAGACACACATATTGCTACAGTACTGAACTTACAAGTCAGCCCTGAAATGCAGCAAGGGTGGGTATTTCAGACCACCTTGAATTAGACAGTTTTCATAGATGTAAATGGAGGAACCTTAAGCTGTGCCTAGACACAAGTTTATCAATCTTCCTTCAAGAATGTCAGCAATTACAAAAGCATCTAAGAATGTTTCTTGGGTGTTTGTTTGGGTTTTTAATTTGCAATTAAAAAGAGACATGAGGTACAGAAACACTGAATTCAGCCTACCTACCTGCTGAAGGGATTATCATTGTACTGTCATTAGCTGATTTCTCATTAATCACTGCACTATGGGAAAGCAGTGAAGGATAACCCCCTCCTGCATCACACAGTATGATCAAATTCTGCCTGAAAACAGAACTGCTGATCTGATTGTAATCCTGCCTGGAAACCTCAGTCATGGATCAGGCACCCATCAGCTAGGTGTCCTTTGAACACAGTGCAGAAGGCTGAGAACAGTTTACTGAGGAAGTTTAAGCCACAAAATCTATACTCTGATGTTAATAATCCATATAAAGAATATACAGCTCCTGTTGCTGTGACAGATAACCCATCAAAAACCAGCTGAAAGTCAATGGCGGGCCAAAACTGCAGCCAGCCCGCTCAGACTGCAGAATAGTTCAGTATGGCAACACCCGCTTCCTCGTGCTTTAACGTGGTGTTATGGGTTTGTGTGGCGTGGTTTCTTTGGTAGTGAGGGAGGGGGCTGCAGAGGTGGCTCCTCTAAGAAGCTGCTAGAAGCTCCCCTGGCTCCACAGAGTCGGACCCGCCTCTGGCCCAGACAGGGAGTGACGGTGGCAGCGCCTCTGGGAGAACAGATTGAAGAAGGGGAACCGGCAGTGTGGGGGTTGGGAAACGTGAGAGGAACATCTCTGCCGATACTGAGGTCAGTGAAGAAGGAGCGGCAGGAGGGGGCGCCTGAGGAGGCTGATGGCTCTGCAGCCCGTGGTGAGAAGGCAGGCTGTCCCCCTGCAGCCCATGGGGGTGAACAGTGGAGCAGAGGCTCCCGAAGATGGCCGTAACCCCATGGTAAAAACCGC
>VYZV01028753.1:151101-161234 GCA_013401275.1 Pandion haliaetus | reverse complement strand
AGGGGGACAGTATAAAATTCAGACACATGTATTATCCAATATATTTTTGGAAGGGGGTTTATTTCACTTTTTTATTAGTCATTAATTTCCATATCTCCCAAATGTTGAAATAAATTCATATTAACTAAAGTGTTAACTTATCTGATGGAAATAAAGACCACTACTGTTTTGACGGTTTTGATGTATCTGTGCAGTTAATTTCTTAAAATCAACTATGTGAAATACATAGCACCGGTTTTGTGACACATGACTAGTTATTTCCATGATAATTCTTTGGTTCTTGACGGTTTTTTACTCTTTGTTACATTGTTTGGCCTTTGAAGGTTTTTTTGCCTGCTTGAAGTTGACTTTTTCATAGACTGTAAACTACACCATGAGACAATTAGAATGTTGTAGTTGATATTTCAGGTAATATCAAGCTCGAGATAAATGAGGATATTTTTTGCTCAGTTCCTCTGCTTTTTCATGAACAAAATGAAACTTTCATTAAGCTTATTTGCTAAGTTTTGCCTGCAGCTACAGATTGGTTTGTATATTGTTTTTTTTAAGGAAGACTTCAGAATAAGAGGTAACTACACTTCTTACGATAAACAGTAGAGGGAAGCATAACATCGACAATATAAATATGATTTGCTAAAGCGGTGGAGCTCAGGGCAATTTGTGGCGTTGGTCTGCTTCAGAGAAAGATTCCATCTTTTTCTCCCTGGTCAATTTTTGAAGGGAGTTTGATATGGGGATATCTATCACTTGTGTTCTTGCATTCTAAGCATTTATAGTTACGTGAAGGAAGAATATAATGTTAAGTAAACAAATATGAAATAGCACTTCTTTTAAGATTAAAATCCTCTAGTCTTCAAAAAAAAAAAAAAATTGAAACCCTAGCAAGTCATTCAGGAAAATATATATATATGGACTATGCAAGACACGCAAATTGAGGCTGTGTGGTTGAAGGAGGAAGGCACAATTCTGCTAGCCCTAATGTTAGCGGTAAGATTCCAGGGACTGCTGGGTAAGTTGATCACAGCAGTTCTAAGAGAAGCACAAAATAAAACCTTAACTTCAAAATGATGATTTGAAATTTAAGATGATTAATAGGTTAAGTTGCTGTAGTTAAGACTGGAAAAAAAATACTCTGAAGTGTGTACTACACAAAGAAGTACATCTGGTTGGGAAAAATATTAGCAAATTAATAGGATGGAGAGTTATGAGAAGTCATAAAGTAGGAGAAATCAGTGTAAGAGGAAAATGGCGTTGTAAGTTAAATTCTTCCTTTCCTGAGGGAGAAAACCCTACTGATAAAGTATTTGTTACCTTGAAATCTCCAGTTGACTTTTTTTTTTTTTCTCCTTCCCCACCAGCACCATCCTATGAATCTGCTAGTACTGTAATTTGCTTCTTTACCTTTAGGCTTTGCCTGCCTTCACTAGTCCCTTTTTCCTCCCATGTACCTCCTCCATAATTAAGGTAACGAAGAAACAATAGTGTGATTGATTTCTAGCACTGTGCCAATATTTTTGCTATAAGGGAGCACTTTGGGACTGTTGTTTTGAATTTTTCTGATTGTGTTTTGTATCTAGTTCCTGTCTACAGTCATCTGGTAGGAGGGTTCTTTTCCCCATTTCATCATCCAGAGGTATCTAAAGAGTCTGAAAACAGTCTTACTCGACTACATAGATGAACCTCTACTATAACTGGTGCAAGCAGGAAATTTGAGCAAGCAAAGCTCTGTTGCACCACTATCGAAGAGTTGTACTGAGAACCCTGAAATACCCAGATCCTTGGATCTTTTTGTTTTGGGAATGGTGATGGTGAAGGAGCAGACTTCCCTAAGAAAGATCAGTGAGTTTGCAGATTTAGTGTGTGTTCAAAGCGCTTGTTTCGGTATAAATTGATGAGAACTCTTTTAACAAGCTAGCTTCTCTTTCTGAAACATGTTAAGGTAATTATTAAGGTAAGTTGGAGCAGAATTAGTGGGATTCCTCGCCCTCAGTTGGCAGCTTGTGCCAAGGTCTGCTTCTTTTGGACTCAAACATTTGTTCTTGTTGAAACACATGCTACTCTCTTCATTCTCTTGCCGCTGCTGAGAAACCCCAATTTTTAATGGTTTTGACAAAAACTCTACGTCCCATGGGAAGAAGGGATCTATGTTTTAAAGCTAAGCTCTTGGCCTACATTACTGGGGGAAGTTGCTGATGCTGCCTGAAGAGCAAGAGCTGACTATGATAGAGTATTTGATCAGATTTGATAGAGAAGACTAGCATGGGGGCAGTACAAGAGTCTGACTTCTAGGACAAGTAGGGTGTTCGCAGTACATTCCAACCTCAGCAAAGCTGTCCTGGTGTTTCACTGTTATCAGCGCTTATGTTCCCATTTTGACTGTCATAAGATACTTGCAAGTGATTTTTGGCAGGACACAGCAGAATTTTAGAAATGGGAAAACCATATGGGGTTGAACTGGTGACAAAATAAACATACATGATTGTTTCCAGTCGGATGACTTCTTCTACCGGGATCTGTTTTTAAAGTACAAGGTGTCTTTGAATTTGGGATTAAATGAAATACAGGCTATGAAAAAGATCACAGTCTGTTTGTGTCTTGCTACCTCTTAGTGCCTGGGAGGTAGAGGACATCTGATCTCTAGGATGTCCTGGAAAATAAATGCTTGTTTAAACCTTAAAACTGAATCCAGTTTCTTATTCTTTAGGTATTACTGGTGCTGGTTGGAACTTACTAGTTGCATGATTATTAGTGTGTTTGGAGAAAGAGATAGATGTGCAGTAAGAGTCTGTTCTGCAAACCTCCCCCTAAAAAATCCCAACAAAAAAGAAGCAAAATAAAAATTGTGGTTCTAATCATAAAAGTTAAGAGAACCTCTTGGCTGCCTTGGGAACTGAGATTCACCTCAAGCAAGAGGAGGTACTGGCACTTGGAGAGCTGAAAGAGAAAGGAGTAAGAAAAGTGGAGACTCAAGAAGGGAAGCTTCTGAGCCTGGAAAAGGGATATAGCAGCAGCATCTTTAGAGGTTTCTGGGGGTGACATGAACAAGGTGGGAAGGGCACCGCAGGGTAAGCAATAAATGAACTCTTTGTTAGTGCAGCCAGTGAGAGATGGGTGGCAGAGGTGGGGATGTCAGGTTGTTTGACAAAATGGCAGGCAGTGTGTTGTCCTAATTCAGAGGTGAAGCGTGAGCTAAAGCAGTTAATGTTTACTACCTGGGTCAAGCACCCCTGTGTGAAGTACCCAGCCACCTGTGCTGAAGCATTAGGTCTCTAGATGCAGATGTGCTTTCTAGTGTAGGCAATAGCATGGTCTCAAACATTGCTTGTCTCAGTATGTGAGACACACAGTCGGGGACGTACTGGCCTCTGAATTTTTTTTTTTTTTTTAATTTTTTTTTTTTACATCAAAACCAGTTCTATCATATTGGCAGAAACACAGTGCTCTTCGGCTGGCCTCCAGCGATTTGCTCTGATGTGCGCAGCTGTGCAAAGCAGCTGGCTGCAGCAAGGGGTCAGCAGCCTCCTGCAGCTTCCCCCGAGGTAAACCCCAAGCTGCTTACAAATGGCAGGGTGGTGCAGCCAGCAGAGACCCCAGAGCAGAGTGCTTTGGTCCTGCATGTTTTATTTCTAAACATTGTAGATGCAACTATGACGCACCAAGGTAAAGGTATGATTTAAGGCAACGAAGGAGGGGAAACAGCCTGAAATGGCATCATGTGGTACTTAAACAGCAATGTGTCACTCCCTGTTCTTAAATGGATTTGTGTATTTTGTTGTGGTGATTGGGGCACTTCCAGCTACAGAAGTGTCTTTCCAAGTTGACAGCTTCACTGTTTTCCAGCTTTTTGGATGGATGACCCATGCATCTCTCTGCAAATTTAAAAGTTTGAGCAAATCTTAACATTGTGTCTAGTACAAAGCAGAAGTTACCCTTTAACAAATGCTACCATGTACCAAAGCAGCATTGGCAATGTGTGTACAGAGTTGAGTTTACCCCTTAGAGATCTCCATTTATGCCCATCCATGAGGACGTGGCCTTGGCTAACCATGTTACCACTTTCGCACATATGTTAGAATTACTTTTTTTTCCCCCAAGTGGGATACTTTTTTGGTTTAAATTCTTTTGTGAGAGGAACTTTCACTTGCGAGGGAATGCATATTCTCTGCTGCCTTGAAAGCATTAAGGAAAAATGCTTAGAGCAAGACAGAGCCTCCTCATCGAGAACAGCTACTGGTTTGATAACGCAGAAGATAGTTGCAACAGAGACATCAGTGCTTCAAGCAACAGGGTGGTCTGGCCACTGGTATGTTGAGACTTGGTTGGCGTGTTTTGCTGCTGTTGTTTGGGGATTTTTGGGGGGGGTCATATTTGTTAGCCAATTGCACAAAATAAAATAGCTGGTCTCAGCTTCTAGGAGTTGAGTTCCCAATGCTGGGAACTGGGTGGAAGTGTGGATGTGTGTGCCAGTAATGATGAGGAAGTTAATGCCTCAAGCCTGTAGGAAAAATATGCTGGTCAAAATGTTCTTTCCTACAAGCATTTATAACAGTTGCATCAGTTGGGAGACTGCAGTTGAAGTATTCTTGGGTAAATCAGTAAATAGTTACCAACCATCAGATGTAATACTGTGTCGAGATAGTAGTATTTTGATCTACTCTATTGAATCTGCCTCCTCTGTCCTCCCACTGGCATTACCCCATCAATATCCTGATTGTCAGCAGACCCTTAGTCCAGCACGCAATGGAGGCAGCACAGTAAATGTGGTCTGTGAAAATCTGTTTTGTGAAATGCAAAATGAAAATGTATAGTGTAGTCAAGGCAGATGAAGCTATGAGAAGCTTCTCTGCAAAGGTTGCATAGGCTTCACCTGAAGATTGAAATAAACAGTTATTATTTGAGTTGATTTGAACAGTGAGAATGTTCTCTTGTATTTGAAAATTATTTTAACTCTTTTTTTATATTTTTAAAAATAAACTGTAAAATAATATCTATTAATTCAAAAAAACCAACCAAACAAATGAATTTTCCACTTTCAAAGCTGGCTGGCTAAATGAATCATAAAATGCTGAATGTACTTAAAAGACGTTTTAGTTCCTTTTGGCAGTTCCTTTTGTTTTGTTTTTTGAACAACTTCACCCCAGTGTTATTTGAATAAGTAAACAAATACATGCTGTTCCTATGTCCTAAGCATGGAGCATGCTGTTACCCAGCTAGCATTCAGCATATTGCACTTGGCTACAAAAGGCTGTGCAGAAAAAAAAATCCAGAAATATTTACAAGATAAGCCAAAACCACTCCCAAATTTCCCAGTGTTTGGTCATTTCTTTTTTTAGCTTAGAAAGTAAATTATCTCTTCTCTTGAAATATAGGAGGTTTGAAGTCTTCCTGCCAACAGATTTGCTTGTGCAGTGTGGCAGCTCCCTATGCATCACTGGTTTGCCCCTTCTTTGAAGAGGGAAGAGTGGTGAAAGAGAAACTAAAGCTGCTTTCTAGTGATGGCCGCAGACTGACCCATAAACCATCTCACACTACAGCTGTTCCTTTATAGGTAGGACTGAAAATATTCAGGAACAAAACTTTCCTAAGAGTCTTCTCTTCCCTCCACCGCTTGGTCTCATCACGTGAGAGATTGCATCAAAAAAAAAATTAAGCAGAAGAAAGAGGCATCAACCCTGAAAATGAATTCACCTGTTATTCATGGGAAAAATCATCATGGTCAGCTTAACTTCTCTCAGGAAGACATCTTTTTTTCAATTTCTGATATTTTTCTACACTATGAGGAGTTTGAGTTTTAACTGCCATACAACCTATCTCCTTGTTCTGGCTCTCTGACCTGAAAGTTTATATCTTCTTTGTCAGGTTTCCATGAACATCTGCTTCACAGCATTATGGGAATTTAAAGTTTCATTTTATACACATTGCTACACAGTTCTCGGATACCAACCCTGGAATTAAAAGTGCCTTTATCAGTATAGGAGCAAAAGAGCTGTTACTAATACCACTCTGTCGAGTCCACTGACTACTGGTATGAAGACATAGAAGTCTTGTCTTTCCTGTATATGGAGATTGTTAGGCTTGGCAATTGAAATCTCTTTATTCACAAGAGTAAGAGAAGATCTGGCTTTTCCCTTTCTAACTTATTTGCCTTGCAGACCTGTTGGAGGAAAGGAAGTAATTTAGAGTCAGTTCACTTTCAGTCCCTGACATTTCCACCTACCCTGCTGTGGTAGGAAGGTGGTGGCATACGACTGGCAATGCGATGATGGGAACTAATGGCCACAAAAAAAAAAAAGCTGAATACACAAACATCAAAGAACTGCTTTTAAAAACAAACAAGCAAAATACTTGAAATAGTAAAACATTGTTCAGGCTTGAGTCAGAAATCTGTCAATGAAGAAACTAGTTTCTGTCACTAGTCATAAAATTAGCAGCATTAGTCTTAGAGCAATTAAATGGTAGATAATACTGTTCCATGTCTCTTTACGGTTTTAAATTTAATGTCTTGAGCAGGTAAGATTAGGCTCCAAGCCTGTATGCAGACTTGTATTCTTCACCCAAGAGTAGTGAAGGATGCCTCTACCCAGGCCTACCTGAAAGCACATTGTGTGCAATGCACATGCAAAAGTGCACAGTCCCTTTTGCTTTGCAGGCCCACAGCCAGGTCCCCAGACCTCATACAGCATCTGAGTGTTTTTGCAGCAGGAAAGCCTGGTGAGAAGGTGGGTTGGTTTGTGCTGACCTGCTAGCCCTTGAAAGGATGATGCCTCAAACTTCCTTCTACCAAACTACCTGCAGCACAAAGAACGGTCAGGCACTAATGTTGTTTTTCCCACCAAATGGCATCACCAGCCCGATTTCAGCCCCCGCCCCTCCCGAGGCCAGTGCAGTACCTGTGCAGGTGAGCACAGCCGCAGCCAGCCTGCACCCGCGCCCCTCTGCCCACCTCTGGGCGCCCCGTGCCTTCCTGGGCACGCTTGTCTCACAAATACACTTCTTGTTTCAAGGGCTGCTGAATTTCCATACTAAAAATACCCCACTGAGAACCCGTGAGGCGCCTTGCTTAGCCACTGCTGTGTGGCCGGAGGGAACCGAATGGTCACGCTGTCAGAATGGCGCCAGTTTGTCCAGCTTTGCAGCCACGAGGCCAATTCCGAAATGCAAAGCTGTGGACAGTCGACTTCATAATACCTATCGAAATATCTTGCTACACAGAGCAGATACTTCTGCTCTTCTGATGTACTTTTAGCTGGCTCTGGTTTAGGTCTCTGTCCATGCATGCTTAGCTGAGAGAGGAAAAAAGCCCCCTACCTTGCACATGCACAGAAAAAAGAAAAAAAAAGAAATCGGCTGTAAGGTTCTGTTGCATAAATGTCCCTGGAACTAATCTGGTACATCTCCAAATAAAACAGAAATCTTTGATGCTTGTAACTTTCTCTCTGGGTGGAATGACAATAGTTTCCGTGTTTCTTAACTCTGTAAATGTGTGCTGTAGATATTATCAATGGGCATGTTTTATGTAAAGGAGATATTAAAGCTTAAAGCAAGGAAACTCTTCCCCCAGCCTGTGAACACAAAAATTAGGTAGTAAAAAATGTATTGAAAGTAGTCCTAGCTGTTAAGCTGTGCATTTTACAGGGGAACTGGAGGGAAAAAATGTCCAGAGGCACAGCATACCCTGGGACGGGTGAGGAGCCCTCCCTGAAAGCCTCAGCAGCAGTCAGCCAGTGCCCGCTGGAGTTTCATCTGAGGTACAGCCAATTCTTGTCAAGTGACTGGCTTTCTGTGTTGCAGGGGTATGGATTATCAGTGGTGGCTCGCCACCTTCTTTTACTTGGTGTCATGTGCTGGTTTGGGGAACAGGATAAAGAAGACCTGTGCTGCTTTCAGGCTCTGAAGCCCAGTTTAGCCTTCTTTAGCTTGTGCTTTTCCCCAAGAGTTGGTACAGGTGAAGGTGATGATGAGCGGGATAAGCTGCTAACACCAGCTCTGCAGAAGAGCGCAGCAAGCCATACTCGTCATCCAGCAGCGAGAACAAACGTGTAATGCCATGAAAGTTGTAGAGCCATGGAAATGGTTAGCTCTCCTCAGACTAGAGCAACATTAAGGCCATATGTGGTGTCAGATTTCTGTATGCATTGAAATAGCCCAAGCCTCTGGTCCACAGTCAAGTGGATATGGAAGAGACACTGGAATAGCTGTGCAAAGGCTTGCTTCCAAGTACAACTAATTCAAATTTATTATTCCCATGCTGTGAAAAATTCCAACATCTAATTAAGTTTTTCTTCTGATGTGAAATGAAATTTAGACATTTTGAAATTTCCCTTTTTCCACCAAAAGAGCCTGCTAGCAGGAAGCGTAACAGGCTGCCAAAAGAAAGTAATTTGATGGACAAGATATTTTTTTTTTTAAAGCTACTGCCTTTATGTAGCCACAGAACCACATTTCCATAGAACATTTGTTTCAGTGAATCTGTGTTTTTTAGTGAAAAATTGTTGTACTGGAAAATTCTGACTAGCTGGAGTGCTGATCTTTGTAAAATACATGCATCAAAATGTGTCCAAACAGCTTACTGCATGTGCTCGGACTAAGGATTTTGATGACGGACCAGAAGGAATACCCCAGATAAACAGCAGCAAGGCAAGGGATTTGAAATGTGGAAGCTTATAATCACTAAGAGGAGATGAATCATCCTCTTGTTCAACTAATATTAAGTATTGATCCACCTATACCTAGTTTAAATTAAGAAAGAGAGGATATTTCTACCAAAATTTCCAAGGATTCTGGAAGATGATGCACTTTATTAGGCAAAATAGCTTATAAGACATACCTGCCTCTAGTTTTGGGTGTCATTAGAAACAAGACTGTTTTCAAATGCACCTTTTGCTCTGATGCCATATGATGGTCTTACATTCCAGGAGTTGCTAATGTCCATGTAAAAAGTGAGGAGGCCATGGGAGGACAATTACATGCCCTCTTTTTTCTAACCCCGTTCCATATATGACTTACACAGTTATGTATTTTGAGGAATTCGGAGTCTTTTGATCTTCTGCTGAAGCCCTGTATGTCGGTAAGCAACAGAGCTTGCCTTCACCTTCAGAAAGGAGCCTCGGCTCACAAGTGGTGAGTACTTTACCTTCTCACCTTGGAGTCAGCAAGATTTGGTCTGTAGCTGCAGAGGGGGAACTGGGAGGAACCACAGGGACTACATCTTCTCCAGCCTGTGATGTCTTTGGCTTAATTTCCAGAGATGTTGGGGAAGCTGTGTACTGTTGGCTATAGGATGCCGAAGATGTTAGTGGCCAGATCTGAAAATGTTACTCTCAGCATGCTGTTACAGTACATCTTGTACTGTTGGCTGCCCGTATCATGCATAGGAAGGCCATTCATCAACTGTACCATCGCACCTAATCATCCTCCAAACTGTAAGAGCATTTATCTTACCCGTTAAATTCCATAGCATTTTAGTTTCTGATTATTTTTGTGGTTTGGAAATTGTAAAAGATGTAAAGGTATTATTCACGTTTGCATAGGGACCAAACCAAAACAATCGCCTTCCTGAAGTGCTGTCTTTCCCTGGTCAGGCACTCCAGGTGAGGGAATATACTCCTTTGGTATCGCGATTACAGCAGTTTTAGAGGAGCAACATGCATAGTCCTGCAACCCTGGAGGGATTAAGGTCATTACAGGTGAGTTATATTGTGTTGTTTGTCAAACTGCTAGATGGAGTAGTGCAATGGATCATTCATCCAGTGTCAGCAGTTGAAACTTGCACGAGAAAAATCTGTTTTCTGGCAGTGATAAGAGAGAGCCTGTCACAAATGTGTAAAACATGAATGTGAACCAAAACCTTGTATTTCTATTATTATTAGTGTGGTTCTGAAGAGCCAAATGGGAGTCACGCATACTGGATTGGTGATACCTAGTTTGTGATACTTCAATGCTTAAAATGAATTTATATAACTGTTACGGGTTTGTGTGGTGCGGTTTTCCTTGGTGGCAGGGGAGGGGGGCTGCAGAGGCGGCCCCTTTAAGAAGTTGCTTGGAAGAATTCGCTGCCCCAAAATGTCGGACGCGCACGCCAAAATGTCGGACCCGCCTCTAGGCGGGGAGTGACGGTGGTAACGCCTCTGGGA
>VYZV01028753.1:100290-138971 GCA_013401275.1 Pandion haliaetus | reverse complement strand
AGGTGAATTTGGAAGTTTGTAGTAATTTAAAATTTATCAGATGCAGACTGCCCTAATGTGAAATGCCTGCTCAAGAAGAAAAATGATCCAATGGTGCAGGACTTGGAGCATGTAGCAGAGCTTTGTTCAGGAAGGTTCATTGCTAGCAACATCTTCCAGGTGTTTTTTCAGGCTACCAACATACACAGTTGTTACTTAACTGACAATGGAAACTTAGCTCAGTGAGAGATCTCTTAGCTAAGAAATAGTATTAATTTAATTTGAACTTAATTTTTATCAGTTTTAATGTGAGATCAAGTTTATCCTGTTGTTATTATGGTCAATAAACTTATGGGTGAAGCAACAGTTCCCTGTAACAACCGTTCTTTGGGATACTCCAGGTTACTCTTTCAGGTAATTCAGAAGATGCAGTTTAAATAATGCTATCATGATAGTTAGAGTTTATTCCTTAGATGGGGTGAACTTCCATTGTAAATAGAAGATGTTCTTGAAAAACATCACTAGGGCCTGTTCTCTTTCACGGAAAAAACATAATTTTACCTAGAGATTTTAAGGAATCTCATCCCCTGATAGTCTCAAGATAGAAATGTTGGGTTTAGACATAATTTTTGTTGTCTGACCGTTCTTGAGTTATTTTTGTTTCTTTTGTCATCCCCATAATAAGCTGTTTAAAGTGAAACTGATCCCACTAAAAGAATTACTGATAATGGGATCTAGTTAAGGGACAATTACAAGGTTGGCTGGGATAACAGGATAAGCGGATAACTGTTGAGTCCTCCTTTTAAGTCTCTTGTTTTTTGGTTCCCAAACTGACATGTGCTGAGACTTTGACCAAACGGTACTCATATAACTGTCCAATCTGAACAGCTAGCAAATGCATTTCTTCATGATGGGCCAGGACTACCTTTTTTTTTTTTTTTTTTTTTTTTTTTTTTTTTACTCTTTTCAACTATTGATGNTTTTTACACTTTCTCATAACTCCTGTGGGAGCATGGTACCAGGTTGAAACCCTATACTTATTTCTACAATCTTTTCCTGAATTTCTTAGACAGGTGTTTGTTTTTATAAACTTCCTAATGCAGTGGTTCAAGGTGCTGTGATAAATGGCCTGCAGTTGGTCTGTAGGATCACATGAAGCAGCAGAGCCTGCATAGTTTTCTTCTGAAGTGTTTCCATTTGACAGTTTGCTGATAGGAGTGTTTGGGTGTTTTATGGGAGATTTGGCAGGCTGGGCTGGTTCCGTGGCTGTAAACGCTCTGCTGCTCTCAACTGCTGTAATTAGGACTGGGTTTAATAGGAAGAAGAGATGGAACATTTTTATTAATTCTTTCATGACCAGTTCTTAGATAAATTTCTAGTTTATTTTCTTAGATAGCATCAGTCTCTTTCTCTCTTTCTTCCCTTTTAGAAGTCCTTTAAAATTTCACCTTTTATGGGGTCTCTTATAATTTGTGTCTAACATTTAACAAGATTACTCCCTAACATGTCGTCTTGCTGCTCCATATGGGCTCTTTTCCTCTTTCTTTTACAGCTATCTGACTTTTCAGTGTAGCTGTTGAAAAGACAAATATGATACAATCTGGGGAAAGCAGTTTCCTGTTTTTCTACATACTGTCTCATTACTCCTAATGTAACTCAAACTTCTCTTCTGTAAAATTTCTGCCCTCCCTGCTTAAAGGTTAGTTTTCCTGCCAGAGGCACTCTTGGGTCCTTTGCTGCAGAGTCCTTGGTCTCGTGCTTTTTATGAGTTAAGCTAATCCCATGCTTCTTGTGGTCAGCTGTTTTTTTCAAGCATTCTCTCCAATTACATCTCCATTCCCTAAATGTGAACATAAGCACGTTTGAACACTTACTGTAATATTCTGCTTGTTGACAGTTCTGTGTGTCTATGGAGCTGAGAGGATACAAGAGAGGACCTGTATGGGAACACCACAGAAAATGAAAACTAATTTTTAAAGAATTAAACCAGCCAGAAATCTGAAGAGCAAAGGTAAAACATACTTAATAGAACAGGTAAATTTTTTTCATGTTTCACTTACCAAAACAAAAACATTCTCTATGGAGAGAAATGTTCTTTACCATAAAATTGAGAAAATGTATTTCTGGGCTGCAATACTAATTAGCAGAAGTACACCCTTAAGTCGCATGAAAAGTTCCTGCTGATTGTTCCTGAAAATGATGTAATCAAGCAGCTGCACCAGAATTCACTCAGCAGAGGGAACTTGAGGCACTTTTCTCGAAGCTTTAAAGATTCCCTAAAAGCTAAAATAAGCTATTAAGCAAGGATCTAGTTGAAATGTGGATGGCTTGGTGAGGCTGAATGGAAGCCTGAGCATGAAGAATGTGCTGATCTGCCCAAGACTTGGTTGTTAACTTTCAGTGTGTGATTTCACTAAGACAAACTGTTACTTGTGAGTAGATACATGTTTTCATGTTTTCACAATGTGCATGCTGTCAAATATGTTCTTCCTGGTCAGAGATTTTTTTTTTTTTTACAGCATGCTAAGAGTTTTTCCTCTTGCCCTCCATCTGTTTCCTTGTCTTTCATTTTAGTACTTGATGTTTCCTTCCCATTTTAGTAGCTTCCCTGTTGTTATTTTTCAGAAATTTATGTGCAGTGACAAACATATAAGCCTTCTTGTACAGAGATGTGTTCACTGGTATGTACCTATGGCTATATTATTTATATATATTATATCTATAATACATTATATTATATTGTATTATATTATATTGTATTATATTGTATTATGCTTTTTTTAATAGAGTAAGTGTGATCTATGCAATGACTTCTCAGAAATACCTGACCCTGTAAAGCAACGTTCATCAGCAGCTGCTGTTGGGAACCTGTTTCAGGAAACAGCAGATGTCCTGTTTTTTCTCTTAAACTGTTGCCTTTCCAGTATTTACAGATTTTTCTTCCTTTCCTGCTGGGCATTATATTAATGCACTATGGTATAAACAATAATGATATAGTATCATTATTAAAGGGAAAATTAATAGTGGCTTTGAAATGATGGTAGGGCTATCTAACTTTTACAGAGTTCAAGGTTTCAACTGAAAACCTTCCAAGAAAAATAATGGTCACAGTGACAGTTTGCTATCATATGGTGTGTATTGTCCGTTAGAAGAGCACGTAAGTATCCTAATAGCTTTGTTTCAGAATATAAGCTTGCGTGAATGAAAGGAAATAACCTGCCTTGCCTTTTCATGCCTGATTAGTTTTGCAAACAAATCTTGCACATTGAAGGAGGAGATGAATTGACGCTAACAGCAGCCCTAGAACATCAGATAAATAGAGGCAATTTTCTGGATAGCTTGTTCTGTAGGTACGGAACTTGTTTTCTAAAATAGTCATCTCCTTTCCCTTTAGAAAGCACTTGTGTAAGATTCACATCTTGAAACTTAACAGTGAAAAGTATTGCTACTCAGGCTCTGAAGGCTTCAAGAACAGGGGGGGAAAAGATATCTTTGTTTTAATGCAGTTCCTAGTTTTACTAAAACCCAGCCAGGAACCTCAAGCACATCATAAACCGAATTAGTTTTGCATAACTTGAATAAGGCTTTTCTCTAAACAGAAGGGCTGAAAAGGTGACAACTGCAAAACAGCTCAAAGTACAAGTATGTTTTCTGTAAGTACATCACTGAGATTCTAGATGAGGGCATATCAGTTTCCCATGGTCTTGCCTCCTGCTTTCTTGGCTTGCCCTCTGCTGAGGAGCATCAGAGCAATGGGTGGCAGCTCTCCCAGGACGCCGCAGAACAGTTGCCAGCACTTCCCCAGGTTGTGACCCCCACCACCGGGGAGGAATGCTGGAACTGGTGTCCATCTCCATTGATTTCTTATTGGAGACAAGATGTAAAAGTTGGCAGCAGCCGCAATTTTGGGTGGCCTTTGGCACATGCAGGTGTGTGCAGGAAGACATGTCTCCATAGTCTTCAGCCCCTCAGTTTTATCCAGGCACAGCTGCACTGTTGGTGTCTGAGCACTCCTGGGGTGCCTGATAACATCCTAATTTTCTCTGGAGGGATCAGAAGAGCATTTGTTTGGTATCTCCTTTGCCAGGTCATCTCCAGGTAACCTAAGAGAGATTAATTTTTGGATCCTTATGACCAAAGTAGAATCTGTAAAAGAAGGAGAGAGTAGTGATTTCCACAGACTGACTGTATAATGGTCTAAGAAAAAATGTCCTATTCCCACATGTTCCATGGCAGCTTTGCAGTGATGTTCTTTCTCAGGGCAAGATTTTCCTGAAGATGGAAAAATTAATATACCAGATGTAGGGAAAGTGTCAGCTGAAGACCACTTTGAATAAAAACCTTTTTCAGCATTTCCAAACAACTATGGTTGTATGTTAACGTTTCTTTAAGGATACAATGGGATATTAATAGGTGCCTGATGATTCAGAAAATTATTAGGCTATCACATAATTAAGTTAAACTGTAAACATGAATTGCTTGACAAAATGTTTAGTCATCATTAATGATATGTCATAAATCTCAAAAGTAGCAGGTAAATGCAATGTAATTATAAATCAATAAACATATAGGTAGCTCTGTAAACAAACAAAAAACCTTTCACAACTGTTGCCTACCCACCATGTGTTAATTATTAGAAACAAATATTAGAAATACTAGGAAAACGTATAAATATTTAAAAATTTATAGATACTAGAAAAACAATAAACATCAGACAATTCTTACGTTATCTTATGCTCTCAGTATATATGTGATATGTCATCAGCAACCCCTCAACACCAAAAATTCCCAAACATTGTCTTAGAAGTCTTGTTGTATAATTGCAGTTACTGGACAGCAGAGACTGATTGTTTCCTCCCCAAAAGGTTTCCTGAGATTTTTTGTAAGACTTTTTGGCTATTCTCACTTATTTGCAGGAAGGGGAAAGACAGACGTTAAAAAGGAGACAGTGATGGTACCATGCCCCTGCCCCCAGCCGTGTAGCTGTTGGCTATCAGTTGGTCAATTAGTAGTGTTTGCCTTTCAGAGAGAAAATGCATGTTTGATGGAACATGCATAACCACAACCTTGCTAAGGGTCTGCACGCTGACGGGCTCCGCTCGGATTTCAGTAACAGCCGTGCACTCAAGGAAAGTAGTTGACCCCTGTTATTTTCATCACAGTGAAAAGTGAAATGGTGAGTAGTGTACTTGCTAGTTTAAAAGCCTTTCAGAATGTCAATCAAAAATGCACATTTGCAGGTGGGGTTAAGTAGGCTAAAGTCAAGCTTTCTGTGCAAAATGGTTTTCCTACAAAAATATTCCTTTGTGTTTTTTTTACCCTCTATAGTTAACCTGCATTATTTAAGGACTAACCTAGCCAGAAACTATGTTAAAGGGTCAAAAGGTTTCCATTATAATTTGCTTAACCTTTTGCTGTAGACCCCTTCTGTCAGGCTGTTGTTTTCCTGTTAGCCCTGTACAATGGTTTCCAGAGAAAAAGGAAGTTCGTGTTACATTTTTTCATCTGAGTGCTACCAACTCAGCAGACGGTAACTATTTCTGCTGGGGCTCTAGCCATGCCATTTGGTTTAACAATTTCTGGCAAATCTGACAAATTGAGGAGCCAGTGTTGAAAAGCTATCGTTGTGGGAGGCCAGCGTGGCTCTTCCTTTCCTAGCAACGTGCTTCTCAGTAGGGAAGTGACTAATGGATGTTGTGCCTTTCCATGACCTTTACTTTTTGCCAATTTTTTCATGTTTCTACTCTGAGTATTTTTTGCTCTTACATAAAAGGCAATTTTCTGAACTGCTGCCCCTCTTTTGCACCACCCCACTCACCTATGCCCCCCTCTGGCACCTCCCTTCTCTAACAGCTGTTTAACGCCCCTTTGGTTTCCATGTTGCTTCTGTTCCCACATCTATGCTCTGTTCAGTCTGTCATCTTCACAGACATCTCCCTCCCTCATGCACACGAACTGAAGCAAATGAAGAACATTTGCTGCTGAGTATAGTGATGGGAGTTAATAAGCTGGGCTCGCATATGATTCATATTCTCTATCTTGAAATGTTTGGGATGGTGGGCAAGTTTTATTAGATATTTGTATGATGCCTAGCACTGTGACACCCACTCTCTGATTAGAAGTCCCAAAGTACTACTATAATACAAATAAGTTACTAATGCTGCTTTCATTTTGCATCATAAGGAAACATCTCCTTAAAAGTATAAAAGAGGTTAAAGATTTACAGAGTAAACCATCCACATTTATGCAGGTATAGATAAAAAACTGGAAAAAGTTATTACAGTCTGTCTTAATAAGCTTCTTATGTTAGTGCTGTGACAGCAATTAAGTCAGGTTGGGTTTTGTTTGTTTGTGGTTAATTTTTTTTTTTTAATTTGCTTCTGGTACAATTCCCTAAATGAACTTTCAGGTAAGTCGTTCTTGATGTTAACCATTCGTAACAGCATTGGAGAGGTACTGTATTTATGGACGTCTGAGAAGCTGAATGTGTATCCTGCTTTATATAGATACACATAATCCTCAGGCTTACTGGCTTGCACAAGGAAAATTTCAGTGGACCAATCTGCCAATCTTCTCAGAAAAGCATAAACTTTGGTTTTATCTAGAGACTGGACAGAGACATCTTTAAGCAGTGAAGAAAGCTGAGGATATAGAGTAGCAGCCTTAAGATGCCCAGTGGAATTACTTTTATTTAGGAATATAGGGTAGGAAAGGACCTCTTGGGTTGTTTTTAAACAAGTCAAAGTCATAATCATACAGCTCTTGATAAACAGCCTCTGCTAAAATCAAAACATGCTGTACTTTTCCAGTTAAATAGCTAACCCAGGGTACAGAATGGGACAGCTCTTTATTGGAGAAAATAGATTAGATTTGAATCCGAAGAGCTGGACAAAGTTAAGGAGTCTTTACTTCTCGTGTGTTTAAGAACAACTTTGATTTTATCTTCCTGCCAGACTGCTGACTGTAGTGCCTACTATAGTATGCACTTGCTGGGGGGGGGCGGGGGAAGGGGGGGCAGTGAGTGGGGGAGCAAAAGGAGGCTGAAAAAGTGCCATTTCTTGACAATCCAGTTGATAGAAACTTCTGCAGCTGTCAGCATCTTCTGTGCTCATATCAAATACTGTGTCCCACTTACATGGGCTCTAGTGTATTTGATGTAGGAAATGAGTTAAGGGGCTAGCAAGCCTCTGAGGAGGGCACTGGTCAGTGGGGAAGGGAGATCCCTGACGCTGTGGAGTAAGAGAAACCTGTGACAAAATGGTAATTGGCCATTAATTGGTAATCAGTATTCTGCCAGTTTTCTGTCTTCCCTTTAACCTGCTATGTGGTTTAAGCTTATTTCTCTACTGCAAATTGTTACAGATAAGGTCATCCTTGATTCTTCAAGACCTAAAAAATTTACTCTTTCAAAACATGTTAAGTCTTTAATCCTACATGTTTCTTATGATTCACTGTCACATAGCACATACAATGTTTCTCTTTATCTGACATTTTTCTTTCTCTCTCTCTCTCTCTCTCCACTTCTATCCTTTGCTATTCATTTTGTGCCCTTTTTATTTTTTTTATTCATATTTCTTTTCTTCTGTTTTGGGGGGTTTTGGTTTTTATTAAAGATGCAGCAGTCAGAGAAAAAGGAACAGAAAGCAAGAGTATTAAAGCAAGAGGTTAATATGAATGAATGTAGCAAATGACTACAAATAATTAATGCTTGGTACAATCTTAAGGTCAAGAAAAGTAAGAAAGATAGTAGAACTGTCCTAGAGCTACATGAATAGGGCAAATATAGAAAAATATTAAGACTGCCCTAGTGCTAGGTGCATAGGGTGGTAAATGTAGTAAATATATGCAATTCCATTACCTTTCACTCCTAAGCATTAATGAATTTTCTCCAGCTATTCTTAAGCTGCTTGATACTTGTTCTTCATAAAATTCATCTCCATGAATGATCTTAAAGTGACTTTGAAAGCTGTGTATGTTGTTATTCACAAGAAATATAGGGTTTTAATTCATTGGCATGAATGAACCTGTTCAGGGAGTGTGTCCTGGTGTTCTGGACAGAGAGACTGTCACAAGTTTCTCTGGCCTTGTGCAACCCGTCATCGCTGTGAAGGTAGCAAATGGCACGTGCAGTTTATGCGTATGTATGTATCTTACAGTGGTCCAGAAAGAAAATTCTAGATAAGTCTCCTTCTTATTCTTGTCTCGTGCATCTCTGTATTATCAAACAGGTAAAAGTAAGTGTTGGATTCTGTGCTTATTTATGCTGGTATGCATATTTGGGCCAGCTGCTTTGGGATGAACTACACAAAATCCTTCCATGTGGTTCTGAAAGAAATTGCAAAGGCATCTTAATGTGCAGCCATTTTAGTTTTGTGTAGCCAGGATTGTGCGAAGAAGCAGAAAGTAGCGGAGTGAGACCCCCGGTATGGTCCAGGGGCTGCTTGCTTCTGCCGTGGGGCAGCTGTGATACAAAACTGACCTTGTGCCTGTTGCTCTGGTTTAAGCTGTATCCTTCTACAAACAGAGCATTTTCAAAAAGCATCCAAACTGTTTGGCAGATGAGGTAGCATTTGTTGAGATGATGGAGCTGCCCAGGTACGTCAACGTTGTAAATGGAGCAGCTAACAAGGTAGGAAAAAAGCAACCCCCCGGCCCCTGGGCAGGCTGGTGTGACTGTACCTGCTATCCCTTTGTCCTTCGTCATGCAAATGCTTCGTGTCTTCACTTCACACTGTTGCGATATCATTATTGAATCAAATTGTTTAAAGAAGGAAATCTTCACGGTGGAAGCAGGGGCAGGCGGAGGGGGCGGCAAGTGCTTTGCTGGCTACGTGCTGTGTTTTAAAAGGTTAGTGGCTCCCATCGCTGTGCCGGCCAGTTGCTAGGCTGCCATGGATTTCTGTGCTCTTTTCCCAGGCAAAAAGAACCTCATGATGAGGTGAAAGGTTATAGTAGTGCCTTTTTAGCAATCTCACCCACTCCTTTCTGCTGGCTGAGCAGACAGGGTAAGGGAGATGCTCTCAGGAGCAGTTGTTTTCTTTCCAGGGTTCTCAAAAACAGCTGCTGAAGTAACTGATAGGTTATTTATCCTGCCAAATTGAACCTAATATATTAACTTGGGGAACAGAGTCACTGTTTAGTGAGCTGTCAGGGCACACTGGGTAACTAAAGCTTTCTTAGGGATCAGCAGAATTTGTTGCCACCTTCACCCCACTTACATCTTCTTTGAACTCATGGCAAAGCGCATTTACTTAATGCTTGAGTGAAAATTATCTGGCAAAGGTTGCAAAGTGCAGAGCTCTTTCATGAGCTTTTCTTTTAACCCTGCTTTTCTTTATCTGTCTCGAGCAGCAGGAACTTTTATGCATGTCTGAGATGTGTTATAATAGCAACCAGCACTGCCAGTGGGGATCAGGCCTTACAGTACTAGAGGTGGAGCAGGTATGCGATACGAGTCTTATCCTACATCAGAAAGGTTAAGAAAAAGATGCAACATGAGAGCAAACCAAAAGGTTAAGAAAAAGATGCAACATGAGAGCAAACCAAGGTAGGGCTGGGAAGGGGAGGACATGGTTGCTCAGACAAAGTATGTGATTTCTGCCTGTTCAACTTCATTTGCAGAGTCCACAATCTGTACTATCCATGATACGGATAATCAGAAAACAGCACCAGGGTATAAGCAAATTAAGTTTTCTAACCTCAGAATAAAATTGCCAGGTTGACATAATAAGTGTGTATTAGATGTGCAGTAACAAGAAAGGTAATTATTTAACTTGCCTATTAGTTCAGTGGCTACGAAAAGCACAGTACTCCTTGAAGCAAGTGTGAAGTCAAGGAGATGAGGTTTGCACTGATCCTACTATGGGGAGGTTGGGTGGCCTATTTCTGTGTTGGCTAGGCATTTCTTATAATATGGTTGGTTTTGGTTGCTTGTAACCTCATTAGATGTTTGCCTTTTGTGTGTACGTTGGCAGGCAGGGTTCTGTGAAAATGACAGCAAGTGATCATGCAGCCAAATACCTAATCTCTGTTTGTTTATCCTGATATGTCGTCAAATTCTTCCCAAGTACGCTAACGTATAGCTAAAATGTGAAATAGAGTCTCAGACCCGATCTGAAGCTTGCCTGGGAAGTTGGGCCAGAGATCTAGGCTGAGGTCACGGCACCCAGCTATTGCTGTTTGTGCATTAAAAATTAGTTAGGGCTCTGTATGTGGAGATTGTTGACTCCTCTGAAAAATTGTGTGTGTTTCTGCTTATTGAAGGGTTACTATTATCCCTTCTGACATTCCTGGAACTACATCCTCCGCCCTTAATAATCAGAATTTGAAATGACATTTTCATCCCTCCAGAGAGGGCAGTGAAAGACGCTGCTCAGATCCAAAATAAGAAGCCCTGCCTTGCCAAGACTCTGCAAAAGTGCTGCAGAGGTATGTCTGATTGCTCAGGATCCCTCTGTGATGTATCATGTGCTTATGCAAATTCCACCTCACTGTGTTACTTGTGATTGCCAGTAAACCCTTGACCAAAATAATGTGAACTTTATCAGTGCCCTGTTAATTCAGGTGGCTGTCATGGATTCTTATAGGCTATTAATTATCCAGGCATTTGAATGTAACATTTTAAACTTGCAATAATACAACAAATCCACCTGGTGTTAGATGCAAAATGTGGTGGCCACATGATGTAAAGCGCTGGTACTTGTTCTGCTTGTTTAAGTGAATTTGGCAGGATAATGTAATGGAAGACTTTATTGCCAAATTGGGGTATAATCTATTTGTGCCACTCTGGCTTCATGCTAGATTGGGTATCAGATTTTTTTGTGGCTAGGTTGGACACAGACACCCACAAAAGTGTTGAATTTTGTTTTCTATCGAAGTAGACAGGGATGTGGTGGTGGTTTGCATCAAACTGTACTGCTTCATGATCTGGTCATTCACTGACCCAACATGAAGAATCATGTAACCACTGCCTTAACCATCAGATAACTTGTTGATCCAATGGTTGCACATATTTAATAAGACAGTTGTTGCTTGGAGGTATACAGGAAGGGACGTAAAATTGACCCTATTAGTTAAAAATAAAGAATCAGTCATTAGTTCAGGTCAGCTCACTCAAAATGTAACATAAACCCTGCAAAATTGTCTGTCATCTGGATGGAACCAACACAAGGTGTATGGTCTGCTCACAAATTAGCAGCACATGCTGGAAAGCAAATACAGAACATGTGTGTCAAGTGGCAAGTCCATGGATGTGTCTTCTATATCATGTGCCTGTCATCCTCTAACTTTTGACTTGCAGGCATCTTCAGCCTCCCTCAAAATTTTGTGAATAATTGCCTACACACATGCTTTCTTATTTTACTGCATTAGCTAATTTGTTGTACATTTTTTCCTCAATTTGTTTGTGTTTGTGTCAGAGTTTTTTTCAGAACATGGTGGGGAGGGAAGGAGGGTGCGGGTACACATCAGCAGTACTGTATGTTTGTCCTGAAGCAAATAGGTAAGGTCAAAAAATGAACTTTACACTTCAAGAAAAACGTCACAAGTCTTGTGAAGAGGCCAGTGATGTCCTTGGGGTCATGTGGGCACCTTCAGAAAGCTCTGTCAGCTGCATTAGGATTTTTTGCTGTGTATTAGAAAGTTGTGTCAGAAAAGGCAAACTGTTCTGGTCACCATTCTAGAGCTTTCATTGATCTTTTATGTATGTAAGTCCTAGAAATTTAATACCTTGAAGATGAGATTTGAAATAATAAAGTAATTTGGATCTCGTTTGTTTTGAGTGGTTTTTCTGATCCACTGTAGGAATGAACTTGTAAAAGACTGCATCCAGCTGGGACCCTTGAAACTCACTTAGGAGCCTCTATACATGAGATACAAGGTTTGGTGGCTGCTTACAAAAACTTGTAACTCCAGCCATGAATTCTTGTTTGATCGTTGTGAACTGCTATGACCATTGCTATAGAATCCAAACCATAGCTCTGTCAGATGTCCCATTTGAGATGTGGCCTATTCTTTATATAAAGGGTGAAGTGTTTACGTAATCAGGCAGAGCAGAATGCTGCGTATGTCTCCAAAGGGCCATGGAAGTGACAAGCAAAGCAGGTCATTAGAGATTTCTTTTTACCATACCTGATCTCTCTTCTAGTTCATTAGTGTGGGTTATATTGTAACAGTACTTCATGCTGCAGTGATGATCCCTATTGTGCTAGACTCCATACAAACACAGAGAATAACACCAACCTTGCAAAAACTATAATGCAATTCAACTTACAATGAAACAGATGTTTATGACAATGGAGGAGAAGAGAATAATAAAGACAGCATTAGTACATGTTCTAATGCTTATCGTGGGCGTTGCTTTGGACTCTGAATCATTAGAAAGCTTTATATAAATATTTACTTATAAATAAATATTAGCAAAGCCTATTATATGAAAAGAAAAAAATAGGACAGTAACTTTTATTTCCAAATAGTATACAGTATTTTTGGCCTAAAGCAAAACGTGTGATAGCTAACAGGCTGACTAGCGCAGAGGCAAAAATAAATGGTAATTGAGGAATGCACAAGGACCTGGAACAGATATTTAATAGTAGCTTTTTTAGCTTGTTTAACTGGATGGTGGTATAATATAGTTTAGGTATCTTTTGTGGATATTTTTGCTCGCTGGTATTTCTCAAGGATATTGTTTCAAACATGGTTACCTTAAATCATTGCTCAAAAGCATTGACAAGCACGCATTTTGTTGTGAGGTTACGAATGGTTCTCTTCACTGTTCACTTCCCATGGCAGTTCAGGTGCCTCATACAACAGCACAGCCACTGGCTTTTGGATTTAACCCCTGCCGTTGAAAATTGCCCTTGTTTTTTGTGGTTTTTAACATTTATGGACTGAGTTGTGTTAGCATATAGGGCTTGATCGTGCCCTGTATGATCAGCTGCGATTCTTGGGCTTTGAAAGCCAAGCACGTAGATTAGGATAACGCTTCTTATCTTTTTAAATAAAAAGACTACTAAACCTTTTTAAAAAGAGTCAACTGATTGATTCTCTTGTACAGCATTGTTACAGAGTGTTATTTACAGCCTAGTAGGAATTCGGCTAAGCTTTCAATGTGTTGTGGTTTTTGTTTGTTTTGTCATTCCTGTTTTCTCCTACTTTGTTCACCTTTAAGTTTGGCAATGTATATGTTTTTCCTGAAATAATTTTCTAATGGTTTTTTAGATACACCTTCTGGTATCTCAGGGGAGGCAGCTGATGAATACTTCTCAATGGTTCACCTGTGGTGATATTTAGGGTTGGCTCTGGGGTGCCTTGCTGGTTTGGGTCAGGGAGCTCTGGGCTTTGCAGAGCCAAGCCTTGAGCATCACCTGGCTGAGCAGCTTCAAGGACTGAGAAGGCACATTATTAGCCATGTAGCTGCTTTTTGAGTTGCACTTTTGAGTAGCTCTGCAGCCCTCTTACATGCCGTAACAGGTAACATTTCCTGGGAAGCCTGTGGTTCTTGTCAGTGGGAATGGTGCATATTCAGCACCTGTCATATTAGGTGATGTAGAAGCTATGTGAGGTTTCTCTCCAGGCAAAACTGAAAGACATTCCAGATAGTTTTCTTATGTCTTGTAAATTTTTCATTTATCCAGGGGCTAGGTGCCTGTTGGTGATGGCAAAAATATGGTCTGAAACCCAGCACTGACGGGCAGCATTGTGTGCTCCTGCACTGAGCAAAATGGGGTGTCTCAGGGCCCATGTTCTAGCCCTGCCATGCAGTCACTGATGCAGAAAGGACTAAGGGCTGTTGGTCCCATGCTGCTGGTGACACCCACAGCATTAGCAAAACTCCTCCAACACATGTGATTCAGTTAGTCATCTAGGGTCCAGTGGGTGTTGTTTGGTCTCCCGCAGTGTCCTGCAGCACTTAGTGTGTGTTTAGAGCCCTTGTTATGGTCTGGATGCAGACACTACTTTGATTTAAGTGGATGGTATAGGGGGACAGGCTAGCTCTAACCTTCAGTGAATTGTCCATGCTCCAAAAATGAAGTCGTCGTGTCCTGCCTGATTGCAGCCTTGACCTAGGGTTTGGCTTGTGAGAACAAGGAGGTCGTTTCGTCATCAGATCTGCTCTGATTTTACAATGAATATTCCCTTTTCATACAAAGGTGAAACCTGTATGGAAACAAAAATTTTGCACTAACTTGTGTACGAAGAAGAATAGGTACTTTGGAGACTGCAATTGAAAATACAATTCAGGCCAGGAACTGGCGTGAGCAGGGGAGCCCATGAAGGTAAATGTGCTGCAGTGACCTGCACCAGTAAAGTATGTGACTTACGTGTATGTGCTGTGACATTTGTGGGGGAAAAGGGTATCATGTGCTAGGATGTAACTGCTGGGCAAATTACCCTGAAGTAAATGATACCAGACACAGGACCAAATTCTGATGGTACTCTTGCTTCCAACAAATTTTCATAAACTATGTTTGAAAGAAACCCCTCGCTTTTAGGTACTAAAGCCAAAGCAGTATGTCCTAGCCCAGCTGTGCAGGTTGCAGCACGTGCGATGTACCCTGATTCACTCTCTGCCTGTTTCTTCTCTCTCTCTCTTTCTTCAGATGGCCACTAACCCATGTGCCAGGCAGCCCTGGCCTGTGCTTGGCGAGCCGGCCGGAGTCGGCCCCTGCCACTGAGGCAGGGAGGAGGGAGGAATCGCCATGGCCTCACACCGGCGGGCCCGGCACGCCGCCCCCCCTGACGGAGGCTGGGGTTGGATGATTGTTGCCGGCTGCTTCCTTGTCACTATCTGTACCAGGGCCGTGACGAGGTAAAGGGGTCGCTTCTTGTCTTTCTGACCTGTTTGTGGCATTACCCCCTTTATTTTCTTTATTTTTTTTCCTTCTCCTTAGGAAGAGGATTTGGGATCTCCCCTGATGTCTCAGCTGCAGGGGTTATTCTGGCTAGCTACAAACCTCTCTCTTGCTACATTTTAAAAGGCTTCCTTGAAATGGCCAAAACTGTGGGGATAGCTGAGGGATTATGAGCCCTCTGGTTTTAGTCTTGTCTCCTCTGACAGCCGCTCTATCTCTCAACATCCTCTGTTTGATTTTTTGCAGAATCAAAGCCTGGGTGGTTTGGTCAGGGAGGGAGGAATCATGCAGGGTCTCTTCAGGTCCATTGTGTCTTTCTGACCTCACAGCCGTGCTTGATTTTGCTAGTTCCAGGGGATTTGCTTGGCTCCTGAGTCTACCTGAGACCTGTAAATACCCCCTTCTCCTACTGCAAGCATTTCAGGTACCATCCTGCCTGAGAAGGTCCGTGCTCTAGAGACGAAGTCCTTCCCTATACCCCTCTGATATCCAAAATATGCAGAACATATTTTCTCAAAAATTCTTCTCAAAAATAGAAAGAACAGGAATAGACTGCTGCCTTGCATAAACATAATGTATACATCTGGAGTGAGATGGCTTCCACAGCTGCTGTTGGGTGACTTTGATGTTGACTGGAGACAGAGGACCCTGCTGTGTGTGAACGTGGACATTTAAGCTATATTAAGCAGAAAGATAGGCACCCTGGTAACTGAGGAACACTGAGACAGTGTCCTGTTGGACAGTCAGTATAATGTAAATACAGTGTTTCCTACCTAATTTTTACATTTCTTTTAAAATAAAGTTGCCAGGTTTAGGGATCTAAAGTCTAGGGTCTTGGAGTCAACAGCATAAAAGGGGCATGGAAACATTGACACAATGTTTATGTATGCATATTTACTAATTCTGTAATAACAGTAGAGATTTCCTAGTGGATTTAATTCCTTTTTCACATGTGAAATGTGTTACATGCAGGAAATATCTAATGGCTGGCACACATCTAGAGAATATACAGGAATGAAGTACGTGCAAGAAAAAAGCTGAAGAATGTGGTTGTTCGTTGATTTGCAGGAGAGAAAAAGAGAAGGGGGAAAAGGGATCTCCTGCTGATCCAGAAACCAGAATGAAACTATGCAGTCTTTTAATCCATTCCCCTGCAGAGACAGGTAGAACAGTAACGCTCGTTAAGCAAAGCAAAGTAACCTCTCCTGGAAGCATTTTAATAAACTGTTGGAAAGTCCATGGGCTCCTGCTGTGTTTTGATTCTCTGTTCATGAGTTGCTTTTCACTTGCTTTGCACTCGTGCATCCATGAACACATAGCTATAGGTGGTGTTGGCTCTTATAGGTACTATGCTGGCCCTGCCCTGCCAGTTTATGCAGATGTGAATGCCAGCATTAGCAAGCAACCAGGTCGGTGAAGAACTGGGGAGCTGGGGCTTTGTGTAGCAGGGAAGCAACATTCTGATGTGGGCTATAAATTGCTGGTGATAATTACAAGTTCAATTTCATTTCAGTTAAAAATGGTATGAGTTATAAAAATCTAGCAGCAGATACCACAGTGAGAAACATGTAGTATTATAACGTTCATAATCTCTCTGGAGTAGTTATCTGTCTGAATTAGGTTCTACATCAGCCTAATTGTCTAATCCCACTATTGGGATAATAGTTGGACACCAGTTTGTGATTCAGTTGTTGCCAGTGCAAAGCAAGGACTCTTCCCTAGTTGAATCACCCTAGCCTAGGTGCCTTACACAGTACTGTTGGAATTATTCAACTTGCACACATCATTTTATGTCTTGCCCCTCATGCATTAAGGTAGCCCTTCATTTCCAATATCCATTAGAAACTGTTTAAAAATTTCTCCATCTCATTGGGATTTAGGCAAACAGGACCTTCAAGTGGGTACCTATTATACCTGAAGAGCGAGACTGGTGTTTTCTGTGAGGCAAATATCCCATGTTCAATAGATTGGTGCTCGTGTTTTCTTTCCTAGGTGCATCTCCATTTTCTTTGTGGAGTTCCAGGCATACTTTGGGCAGGATTATGCCAGAACAGCTTGGATCCACTCCATCGTTGACTGTGCTACGATGCTCTGTGGTGTGTATTGCCCTTTTAAGACTAATGTGGCTGCTTTTCCTTCAGCTCCATCTGGTTTTAGCATGTTCACAAGTTGGTGGAGTCAGCTGGGAAAGATAGATATTGTGGGCTCTCTGGGGTATGGTATATCCAAGCTGCTTCTCCCAGCATAGTTCTGCAGGAAGGGAGTGTCTTCATACTACAGAAAAGCAGCAGAACTTTGTTTTGTCAAATGATCTAAGTTTTCAGAAATGTACTTTTGTCAAGGTCTAGTGGGACAAGTCATGTTTGAGAGCTACTAACTGAGCACTTTTCTTTTGCCTTTTGATTGGAATCATATTTGAGATTTAGCACAGGATGTACATCTTGTCTTCAGAACAAGTCATAGTCATCGTCCTTTTAGAAAACTTGTATGTTTACAAATAGTATTTTTCCCTTAAAAGAAAATTCAGTGTTACTGAAAATGTCATGCATCAATGCAGCAGTTGTACTGAATTTCTCATAGGTTTACTTTAAAACTGTACAGCTACATGAAAATTCATGCCCTAATCCTGTGGAAGAGGGGTAATCCGTGAGCACTGCTACGAAGGCACAGGGAGACAGCTGGAATGAGACTTCCCTGTGTCAGCCAGGTTATATCTTGGGGAAAAAAGAGAAATAGGGATAACCTTGCCCTGCTACTGCAGGTAGCGGAGAGGGAGAGGGCTGGTGATGACACCCCATGGTATAGGCAGGGTGATCTGGGAGCCATCAACATTGGAGAAGTGCAGGAGTGGGGCAGCAGCCCTGGAGATAGTCCAAAAGGTGAGAGACCTCTCCTGTTTAGGTCTGACGCAGAGCCCACAAGGCCAGGGAGGAGTGAGGAAGGATGCGTGAAGTTACTGAGGGCTGAAGTGCAAATTCCAGGTGGGGGAAGGTCTCAGTGTTCTAAGTGTGAAGTAATGAACAGTGTGAGCTGTTGCTGTGGCATCTCTTGACCCCCAAAACTGCAGAGTAGCTGTGTCCTGTAATGTCTTTGATCTACTAAAATGGCTGCTAAGAAAGCTACTGTAAATATCAGTTTTATCCTAATTTTCAGGAAAATGATTTTTAGAAGTTTTTTGGTGCTTACACCATTGTGGTGGGGTGATCTTGGAAGACAACTGTGTGTATCTGTGATCACCGTTTTCTCCTGCTTGCCTACTGCTTCCTTTTCCTTGATGATGGTTGCAATGAACTCTGTGTGGGGACCTGCCATTAACTACCAGCTTTATTTGTTTCCTTGAAGCCCCGCTTGGGAGTTTAATCAGTAATCATGTATCCTGCCAAGTTGGTATCATGCTAGGAGGGCTGCTTGCATCTACCGGACTAATTTTGAGTTCGTTCGCCACCAGCCTGGAACATCTCTACTTATCATTAGGAGTCCTTACAGGTAGGAGGCATTCAGCCCCTTTGTTCCTGCCAGGAAAACAACACAGGAATGTCAGAAATTATGGTCTTCCCTTTCAAGAGGGGTGATCTCTTCTCCATGTCATATTGTCACCACACTGGCCATAGAGATACTCAAACCTGTTCTGTTCACTGTAGAAGAGAGCCTTTGGCTGCCCCTGTGAGGGCTTCAGAACTCAGTGAGTCTCATACAGCCCAAGTGCAGCACGCTGGAAAATCAACTCTTTTAACTGCTGTTACAGAGAGGATTATGGATAAAGTTGTGAAATTGTGGGAGGTCAGGAAGGACTGCTGTTGCAGGTGGTACACAAAAATGTTTCTTTTTTTGCCTGTGATTTGGGAGGAGTTTGTTATGGTAGGAGTTCTAGATTGCACCTAAGTATTTGCATATTAAAAAAAAGTTTAAATCAAAACAAAAGACTTAAGTGGCAGAGGAGCACTGGGTGAATACCTGGTACCTCAGCTGTGCACCTTATTTTTGTCTGCATTACATTCCATTTGAAAAGCAAACAAATTGCTGGTTGGTAGTGTTGCTGTAGCAGCTCTTCCATTTGTGTTCAGCTACGGTGGTAACAAGTATCTTTGCTCGGTCCTATCTCCCAGTGTTTGCTGTGCACAGAGGAACTCGAGAGGTGACCATGGTCACACTGACATTCCTTCCTCATTAATACTGACCTGGTAGCCACGGTGATATAAGCCCTTGTACTTGGTCCCCTGCTGTTTAGTAACAAGTTGGTGGAATTACTGCAGTTCACATGCTGCCAACAGCTTATTTGTTTAAAAGAAGAAAAAAACCCTACTGTAGTGCATGTCATTCCTGTATTACAATGTTAATCTTTGACAAATGTGTTCATAACAAATAAAAAGGCTCCTTGTAACTCGAGGGATTGTGCCACATACCATGTTAATGCCACTGAGGCTTCCTTAGTGAGAACTGCTGTGAATACTGAGGTGGAAAAGCCGTTGCACTTTGTAGATGGACTTGTAAAGAGCCAATTCTACAAGCACTGAATTTCTAGTCTGTGGGGACTGATTGATGGAGAGGTGAACTGTTGGTAAAGGGTAGAGGTGGTGCCCCGACCCAGAGAGGAGGTGGGACCATAACTAGTGAATGCTGGAATCCATAATAGCTGCAGGACTTAAAACCCTGAAGAGTGAAGCAGAGGTGAGATGGGGGAGTGGCAGTAAGTAGCAAGAGTTCCTTCTAAGAGGTAGGAAAATGTTTTCAGCCCGAAACTTTGCATTTCCACTTTTCACAGGACATGTACTGGCTTTTTTGGGACCTGTTTCCCTCCACCAACTCACTAAAAAATAAATGGTGTGTACGCCAAATAAGAGTATGATTTTCACAGCTCTCAAGTGATGATGTCTAGCTCCGGGGTGATCCTCTGGCTCTGCTGCCCACACAGGTCCAACCTCAGCTCTCTGCCCTGCTCCTCCCCTTGCCTCCTGAGGGGTGCCAGAGTGGGCACCCACCACCCGGAGTCCCTCTAATCCACTTATCCCGTCCTGGCAGGCTTAGTGCCCACCCCGCACAGTGCGGCCTTTGAGGAGGACGTGGCAAGCTGGTTACAGCACTGGGTGATTATCTCCTCTTTTGGCAAGTTGTGTCAAAGGCAGTGGGGACCGTTTTACCCTCAATGTAGGACATGCTCCAAAACCCTAGTCAGGAACTCATTTCTGCAGCTAATTCAGAAATACATGTTTTAGTGTTACAGCAAGCATTTGATGATTAAAATCTGCTTTCTGGTTCTGCAGCAGAGACCACAATCTTTTTCCCAGTCCAAGAGATGGATCTCACTTGTTTACTAAATTGGACACAGCTTTGTTTTCTGAGGCTTTTCCCCCCTCTTTACTTGTAGGCAGGGATTTGAAATGGTCAGGACTCCAAGCAGCTGCTGCATGGAGTTTGTTTAGCTGACTAAAAAAGGTTTATTGTAGAATATTACTAACAGAGACAGACTCTTTGTACTGTGTTTCAGAGGCCTGAAAATTAATGCTCAGGTTTGCAACAGACCGGAACACAAAGTGGTGCCTCATCAGGACAGTGTGCCCAGTGCCAGCATCTGCGCAAACCCTGGGGCAAGACCTCATCTTGCATCCAGGAGAGGCTGACACACTATTTCTCTGATGTTTATTGATTGTCCTTGTTCTTGTTCTTAAGTGAACCCCGTCACTTCTTTCTGAGCCTTGTTATCGTGGATTAATGATGATCCATTAGGTTCGTCAAGTCAGTGACCCTGACGGTGGAAGAAAGGAGTCATCCTGGTTTCTCTTCACACTGTGACTGGGCTGTGTGATACAGAATCGGAAGCAGCTTCCTGTTCATTTGTGTTAATGAAAGCAGGTTATGTGGTTTAATTTAATGTGTTCCATATGTCGTACTTAGTATTAAGCCATCTGCACTGTTCTTTCTCTTCTAGGACTTGGGTTTGCACTCTGTTATTCTCCAGCCATCGCGATGGTGGGCAAATATTTCAACAAAAGAAAAGCGCTGGCGTATGGAATAGCCATGTCAGGAAGTGGAATCGGTACCTTCATCCTGGCCCCTGTGGTCCAGCTTTTAATCGAGCAGTTTTCCTGGCGTGGAGCTTTACTCATCCTGGGAGGTTTTGTTTTAAACCTCTGTGTCTGCGGTGCCTTGATGCGGCCTATTGCTCTTAAGGAGGACCGTAAAACTGCTCCTGAGTTTCTTGAACAGGATTATGTCCCCAAAGCACAGAAACGAGACTTAAAGCAAATGTCCGCCTGTTCACCTTTAATCAAGGTGTGGTCTCGTGAATGTTTATGCTACTGTTCATGGAAGGAATATGACTTTTTACTGATGCCAGACTTCATGGTGCTGGCAGTGTCGATTTTATTTATGGCATATGGCTGTAGCCCTCTTTTTGTCTACCTAGTGCCTTATGCTTTGAGCGTTGGAGTGAGTCATCACCAGGCTGCCTTCCTTATGTCCATACTTGGTGTCATAGACATCATTGGTAATATCACCTTTGGATGGCTAACAGACAGAAGGTAATGGCTTACAGCTAACCAAGTGTAAGCTTTAGCTGGTGGGAGGCTGGATGCAAGTGAGGTTAACACATATAAAAGTTAACATTATTGACTTTTTCTGCAGGATGTGTAACTTGTCAAAAAAAAAAACCAACACGCAGTCTAACTTTCAGAAATGCTTACTATTTAATGGTTTTGTCTCTTCTGAGTTTGTTCAATTCTGCTGGTTTAATTTCTTTTTTCCCTGAAGAAATTATGTGTTTGTGCAAAGCTCTTGCATTTGACGGTGGAAATGTAACCCACTGCCTGAGGTATGTTGATCATGATCTTCTCTACCTATTTCCTAGAGGATCTCGCTCCACTTCCTCCACCTTTCCATCTCTCTTATGCTGTTGGGGAGACACAGAAGTCATGGAAAAGGGTCAAGGGTCTGGCCCAATACTGTCAGGCATATACTCAGAAGAAATGACCTAAATTTCTTATACATTATCCAGTATATGAGAACTCACCATGCTTTGATAACTCAGCTCACTCCAAACATCTGTGTGCAGCATCTAACAACAGTAGAGACTGGCTAAATTAAGGTGGATTTTGATTCTAAAGGACACATTCTTTGTGCATATTCAGTTTGTGAGGGAAAATCAATCATTGGCTTTGTGGGGCAGGGAGAAAGGGAATTGCTATCTCACTTAGCTCATGCTAACTCCAGTGTTTAAGGGCTGATGTGAACGATGACAGCTAAAAGAGGTATGCTGTAATATTTTTTGCATAATACTGGAAGCACCTTACCGAGCTGGGATGTAAAGCCTGATGGAATACTGCTTTGACCATTGAAACTTCAAAGGGCTGCAAAATCCTGGCAGCGGAGCTGCTCCCCTCACTAGGGGCAATCCAAAGAACACAGCAGGCAGCATGGGCTGCTGCTTACCATATGTTTGTGCAGCTGTAGGTGGACAGCCTTCCCTACCTGGGCTTGTCAGTGTTGAGCTTTTCATCTTGAAGACTGTGTAAGGAAACGGACTCAAATCTGAGTCTATGTGAAAGAGAGACTGAAGTGCTGCATGCCAGGGTGTAGAAACTGAGATGGTGTGTCCAGTGATAATCTTTTTCTTTTCTGTTTTGAAATTTGCAGGTGTCTGAAGAAGCATCGGCACTTTTGCTACCTCTTTGCTGTGGGAATGGATGGCCTCTGTTGTCTTTTCCTGCCAGTTCTCCAAAACTTCCCCTTGCTTGTGCCTTTCTCATTTACCTTTGGCTACTTCGATGGAGCCTATGTAACGCTGATCCCTGTCGTGACAGCAGATGTCGTGGGAACTTCTTCCTTATCATCTGCACTGGGTGTCGTGTATTTTCTGCATGCCATACCATACCTAGTGAGCCCGCCTGTTGCAGGTCAGTTCACAAATGACTTTATATAAAGTAGTGATAAGATTATAGTATACCTATTGGTGTGATGTAAAAGGAGAGGAAGGACAGCAAATGCACACTAAATGTGGGGGTAGTCCCTGGGCAGAGAAATAACACACCTAGACCTTCATAAGACTTTAGATCCCACTTAAGCCCTGTCTTGGTGGGATGATTTCTACGTATAGAGCGAGTTGAAATTTAAAAAAAGCAAAACAGTATGGAATGGGGCTTCTAAGAGCTGTTACATCACCACTTCGTGTAGTTCAGAAATTGTGCAAATAGAAGGAACAAAAGATTTCATTGTGAAACTGCACAGCTTTGAAAATGTAACCTAAAGAGGGTTTCATTCCAAGGTTGGGGTTTTTTTTTATACAGAGGACTTGATCTTTTCATCTCCAGACTGCTTTGAACAGGTGGGTGAGTCAACTTTAGTACTGTTTGGTCACAGGCTTGTCACTGTAATATCTAACCATCATTTTCCCCATCAGTTCCATTACAGTGAAGTAAGGATGAAAGCTGTACTCCTATTATTCTTTAGAAAGAACTTGACACAGTTTTGAATATTGTGGAAGGACAGAGATCTTTTTTCAAACAGCCATGTATAGATATGTCTTGAATGTTTCATCTGCTGTTCACATCAATTCCCAATTAATCTCTGCTTCTGAAGCTTTTAATTTAATTTTCCATAGCAAAAAGTATTGCAAAATGCAATTATTTAAAGTGACGCGTGAGCCTAGGGCGTAGCTCACTAGATCTTTCTGTGTGAGGATCTCATGCACACAATATTTAATTCCAGGGCTCTCTAAACATGTCTAAATCCATGCAGTTGAAAGGTATTTATTTAGTATTGTGGTGATGACTGCTCTGCCTTTTCTCATGGGTTTGTTCTCTAAACAAAAGCCCATAAAAATCTTATCTGCCTGCTAAGGACAAATTCCTCCCTGCCCCAGGAGGTAAAAGTATAGTGACAGTGATGCAAACCTGTATTGTTTGATTGTGTTTATATGTGATAACTCCAGAAGTTTATAAAACTCCTATTGATCATGGGGTTTGTAAATTATCAGAATTTTGGTGGGCCTTTAAAAGCCCATTATTTGTTTTCCTACAGGTTGGCTTGTGGACACAACTGGCAGCTATACTGCATCATTCCTCCTGTGTGGATTTTCTATGATATTTAGCTCAATGTTATTGTGCTTTGCAAGACTAGCAAAGAAAATCAAAAGAGCACATTTGCGGTCGCTCACCAATGATACTGGCACCAAACAGCACATCTGGACAAATGGAGCAATAGCTTATTCTGTCACAGCAGAATTAGACCAAAAGGATGTTGAATTTTTGGCTGCGGATACAAACAGCTACAGCAACAGATGACAAGCGCTGTCAGGATCAGCACTGCACAGCTGTGACTGGTGGCTCTGTAGTGTTAATGCTGTTGAAGATACTACTCCTGTGAAACAAGGCATCTCTCGATTAGATTTTTCTGTTGCGTTTTAGTTGGCTAGAATCTACATAGAGCAACAGTAATACTAAGTTAATGCAGTAATAGAAGAAAGCTAGACTGAAAATAAAGAGAGTTTGTAGATACAAATGTTCACAAATTTATTTGAAATGCAATATGTTGACTCCACAGATAATCTCAAAGATGATAATTGGCTATAATAAAAGAAAACTATAAAGTAATCAATCACCAAAACTGAACAATAAAGTTTAAATTCTTTCAAAAATAGTATTCATGAAATAAGCTTTTTGGTGTTCTGGTCTATTATGTTTCAATGGACTAATCACACACACCACCAAAAAACCTCCACATTTATCAGTCTGCATTAAACTCTTTGCAAATAACTGCTTCAAATGCCAGAGCCATTTCTTTAGAAAATCTGGCAGGAAACTCTGATTTATGACGAAAATATCTCTGAAGCAGCTTTTATTTTTACAGTATGCCTGAATTTTGTACATAGGTTGCAATTTAATTTCAAATATGGTTTTAGACCTACTTTCCCAAGCCCCCCCAGCAAAATTTTGAGGTGGTGCCTGCTTTTTTCCTGGATATCTTTAAAGCTTGAATTTCTAACCATTAACATTCCAGATATGATCCTCCAGCTGATCCTTGTCTGGGAGGGTGGAAGAGGTGCTGTGGCTGCTGTACTATCTGAAGAGGAGTAAATTTGTGCCAGGGGACTAGGCATACTGATAGACAAACCTGCTTCAGCTGCCTTAGTTGGAAGAAGCCTAAAGGCAGTGCAGGAGATGAGAGGAGAGGCTTGTGTTTTTCCAAATACAGAGCCTCTTCCTCCTGTACAATCAGCAGCTGTTGAAGAAATTTAGAGCCCATGCAAGCAGATGACTGAGAGACTGCCCGCTCCACAGGCTATTAGTAAGGACAAAGTTGTTTCTGCGTATTCCAGTGGCAAGTCTGTCTCTTCTTCGACCCAGGAGCTGTATCTTCAGATGGTGCAAATTACTCATTTGTGCCAACTGAAGAGCTGATCAGGCCACTTATCCTGGATGGCTGGAACACAACAGCTGCCATTTGCTGATGGTTTCCTGCTACTTGTGTGAGGAATACACTACAGCTGGCTGCTTCACCAGAGCTATAGGCACTATGTAGCTCATGGGGTGAATTACTGATGTGATGATTTAATAAATAATGGGATTTTTCTACATTTCCAGAGTGAAACTGTTGTCAGCGGTGGAGGAACATCACATTCTGCAATGCAAATCACTTCTGTGTTTTGATGCTGCGTAGAGCTGCATTCTGTTCATTAGGAAATTGATCAGAGTCCAAATAATTTTTACCAATGCTGAACTAGTAGTTTTGTTAATCACCTGCAGTGTATTCAGTGGTTGCTTATGGTGTCCTATTCCAGTCTGTGCCTCAGAAGGGAAAGCGAAGTAGACTGATGTTCACAAATTTGATTTAGATCAGGAGTACAGCCATAGTGGTATAATGTATTTTTTTTATATATATGAATAGTAGTGTATCACGTAGTTCTATTATTCATGCATATTTCAAGTATAACATATTAAAATTGTTTTAGTTCAGTTGTCTGTGCTCAAACAAAGCATTTCTTGCTGTCCTGCTTCAGAAGTGTGGTCAGAGCCAGTAGCACGACTTAAGTGCACAGACCACAGATTAGGAGATGCTTAAAACTAATGACATAGCCTTTTTTCAGCTCTGCGCGGCAACTGATTCCTGGGCCCTAATTTTGATTTTAACATACTTTCATTAAAAAAGAGAAAAATTATCCATGAATATTTCTTAATGAGTTAGGAAAAATATGCACATTTGGGAGGAAAAAAAAAAGGTGGCTTTATTAATTAGTAGTGATGAAGATATTGGTTTAGATCTAAATGCAAACTTTTATATCAAAAAGTAGGGAATATGTGGTCTACAAAGAAGATAAGCTATTTCAACAAGTTATAAATTACCGCGGTCATTTACTTTACAAAAATTTAATTACTTTTTTTACCACATCATGACATGTCAGCAGTTCGTGCCAGAACTGCATATTATAAAAACCTGTTGGCATAATACTATATGCATTTTTATCCTAGTAAACAACACTGTGTAATACATTATTAGCATTTTAAAATTTTTTTTATTTCAGGATTTTTTTCATAGGCTTTTCTGTTTTGTGTTTAACTTATAATTAAGGCAGTATTTCTTGTTTAAAATATCTAATTCAGCAGAAAACATTCACCTGGTTTTATACACAGACCTTTTGTAGAAAATGATATAATTATTTCAGGGTTTTCTAATACTATTTCTGCTCTGGATTAAGCTAATAAACAAATTCTTATACACAAGAATAATGTTTTCTGTGCATAAAACACACTGTGAAATATCAGCCCTGTCATGAATCTCCCCAGCTCAGAAACAGAAAGAAGGAAGCGTAACAAGAAATGACCTGCAAGTGGAAGAAATGGGAATACAATCCAGGTTTGCAAAGCCTCATGCCAAACTTCTACTCCCTGGTCCACACAACCCAAACTGAACAGTTCATCTTCATCCTGCCATGTGAAATGTTTCAGGCGGTGCATTATAGAAGCCCCTGGATTATAGCATTTTTAAAAAATGATTTATTGTATCTGCAGTGGTTTTTTTCAGAGATTATAATGTCCAGGCTGTTCTCCACAGAGGATATTTCCTGGCCTGGCACGGTGCAGCGACAGGCAGATACCTGGGCTAGCTGTGAACAATTTTCCCAGCTAACGCTGCATATTTCCCAACAGCCCTGTTGAGCACTGATGGATACGAGCTTGGACAGAGCACTGCACCACTGAGCCTGCCTGGCTTCCTGGGACAGCATGGTCTGACTTGGCTGGGGTGACATCTGTCTGAGACAGAAACAGATGGATCCTACCTCACATGAATCCTGTCTGGGATAATACTCTATTCTGTGCAGTGAACAGGAATACAGTGTAAGTAAGTGAAACTGCTTACACATGCTGAAGTTATCCCATCTGTTTCCATTCCATGAGGTTTGAAATGGGGAAATCATCATTCTGCTTAAATTGCTTATGTTCTAGTGATAATTTTTATCAGATCAGCTTTGGAACATTTAATAAATTGTACCTTGAGAAACTGTGTGAAAACAGCAGTGGAAAAGTCAAGTACCTTCTTTTGAAAAATAACCCTGTTTTCAGAAAAAGAGAGGACTTTGAGCATGAAGCATTTCTGCCAGTTTGGGTGATAACTTATCTCCTGAAAAACAAAGGTTGTCTGTGCTATTATATGGTGAATATATTTTATATTGCCACAACAATTCCTTGTTTGCTTTCTAAAGTGTTACAAATTTATGTGAGAAGGAAGAGCTTGTTTAAGTTAAGCTGTAACAGTACTTCATGGTCAGCACAACAAAGTCCCTAGTTGGGATTGCCTCAATAAATAATACCTTCTTCTAAGTGACTGTTCTGGTGTGTTCCAGTAGTTTTCCATGTAATTTAAAAGTTGCTTTTGATTTGTGGATGTATGCTTCCTGAAGGGTTGTCTTCACTCCTTTTCCCCCTGCACCGCTGGCGTAGGCTCCAGTGATGTGTTCAAACCTGGGTGCGAACCGAGAGGTGTTCAGCATCCGTGTGGTTCTGGTTTTGCCCACTGGACTCGGATGCTGCAAACCGTGTGTTTTGTCTTGCCCACGTCGCGAAGCTCAAGCGCAGCCTCTTCCCTGCGTCGCCCCGGCAGGCAATGCAGCAGCAGCACCACCCCGTGGGAAATAGCATCGCTCCTCGTTTACGAGACACCAGGCAAGAACTAGAAGGCAGTGTTTGCACGGAGCATCCCCGGGGAGTACTGCAGCCCACCGCAATCCTCCAGAGCACGAAGAAGGTAAGGTACAATAAGTAGATTTCTTGCGTCGCTATGCCTCACAGTCAATTTCTTCTCCGTGGAGAAGACTGAGCCGCTCTGACTCTTCATAAAAATTCAGGCTCACTTTTTTCTCAAAATACTTTATCGCTTCTCCTTACTTCTGCAGGGTTCATTTTGCAGGAGGGAGGCAGGAGAGGCCCTGGTGGCAGGGTGTGGGGGAGCACAGGTGTGCCACCATGGCTTCAGGAACCTGCACCACCTCTGCCTCGAATTCTTCCCTGCTGCTCGCAGGAGGGTCTGGATAGCAATGGTGCCGATGTTTGAAGCCTCAAGATTGAGAAATGCAGCGAGGCTGCCTAACGTACCCTTTTGCCCACATAGCTGAGCACACCACCATAGGTAGTCACCAGCTCCTGACTTCAACCCCATTGCTGCTCCAACCACATACCACTTTCAGGAGTGGTGTCAGTCCTGCTTCCAGCCCTTCCAGCTCTCCTTCATCCCTGCCATTTCCCTAGGTAGGGCCATCCTTGTTTCTAAGAGAGAAGCTGGCAGGTGGCTGGAAAACAAGGATGGACTTTGCTCTTGCCCTCTCCCAGGAAGAAGGTGCAGTTGTATTATGTACAGTTAAGCTCCTGATCACTTTGGTGTGTATTATGAAAGGTTCTCTGAGGGAGAGCTGGGAGGGGAGAGATTTCTTGATGTTTCATCATGATCTGGCATCATATTTTACACTCCTTCAGGCCTGTCATCCTGCCTGTACATAGGACTGCTGTTGCAGGGGCAGAAATGCTCCAGGATGGCTGGAAACAGAAGTTACTGATCCTTACTAAGTAAGCCATCCTTACTGATGGGCTCTGTCACCAGTTTGCTTCATTTTATGCTACTGGTTAGAGCTCATATGTTTTGGGAGTACAGCATTACTTTTCCCTGAGCACCATGATCTATTATACCACAGTACAATACTGTGGAATTAGGCCAGCCTGTTGTAAAGAGTACCGACTTTTAGTTGGATATCCGAAGATAATCACCTCCTCCACCCGTTCTCTCTGTCCTTTCAGCTCTTTCTTCCATTCACATAGACTCTGTGAGTACCCACCCCTTTTCCCACATGCCCCTTGCGTTCTGCTGCCCTGTTCTCCAGTGCTCATGCAACTCTTTGCTCTAGCTGCGCTCTGCCTTCCATGTCCAGTTCAGTACATTTCTTGTGTCTGTTTTCTCTTCCCTGGCTTGTTTCACAAGCATGGCCGCAGGTAGCCATCTCTTTGCCCTCTCAAAGACTGCCTTTCCTTCCTCTCAAGATGTTTGCTGTAGTGGTTCGTGAGCGTGTGGTTTTGGGTAAACTAGGCAGACATTGTTTTGTGCACGATTTAATTCTTTGGTGCGACACCTCTGAAGCCAGCTTTGCTGAGAATTTGGGAAAATAAATAGGGCTATCTCCTGACCCTTTCATATCCTGCCAAAACTTTATCCCTGTTACTTTTTCAAATGGCCATTTCCCTTTCTCTCATCTACTAACATGAGGATTGGTCAGCAGAGAGATACCAGAAGCAACAGTTGATGGATGCAATGCTCTTTAGTAGTTCACAACAATAATACACATTTTGTAAGCTTTCCAGTGAACTAGCCAAACAGTGGTTATTTTTCATAGTTAAACAACATACAAGGTGATAAGCTGAACAAGGCTTCAACAAAAGTTTCTTCTAAATAACACTAAAAGACTACATTTTTTAAATATTTGAAAAAGCATCAGAATTTCCATTTGTGTATAAGCATGCGTTTCAAGTGGATAAATGAAATAGTACAATATGATTCCCTTATCTTTTTCTCAGTAGAAGGTAAGATCTGATTTCCAGCTTAGAAGTTCTGTGTTCTACAGATCATCACTTAAACACAACCTTTATACCAGTGTTAGCATTGAAGACTAAGCTAGCTTAGCTATTACTTAATCTTTGCAAGCATGCTCTCTGTTGGTGAATGAACAAACAAATGAAAAATCATCTGCAGTTTCTGCATTATCACCAGAAAGTTATGCCACCAGATGTTTAATCTGGTTATAACTTCAACCTTAAAAAGTTTTGAGAGTTCTGTTGCAATGTCCTTCGGTTNGGGTGGTGTGAAGGATTTTGAGGAGCTTTAGCTTAAGATGGAAAGTCGTAGCTCACATAATGCACTCAGATATTCTTCATTGTCAGGACACAATGCAATGGCTTTCTCATACCACTCAATTGCTTCAAGTTTCTCACCGTTTAGATTGTGAACTAGTCCAAGTGTAGCAAAATCTGTTGCATCACCTAAACCTTCCTGAATTCTCTGTTCCAACAACAATTTCTTCAAAGCATTTCCGCAACATTTTCTTGCATAAGAATCTTCTTGAATTTTCAGCCCTTCTAGGTAATACCTAATGGCTTCAGATTCTGATTTCATATGAAAACGCTGAAAATTGCCATAATTATAGTAGAGTTGTTGTTTATCAGCTTGGCTTAGAATATTTATTTGAAACGCTTTCTGAAATGTCTCTTCTGCTTCTTCATACCTCTTTGCTAGTGCGTACATGTTTGCTAGGTCGGTATGGGCAGAAAAAAATTTTGTCTTTTGGTCAGTCACTGTTTTAAACTGAAAAATGGAAAGTCGGATGAGTTCCTCCACTTGTTCTTCAGGTGGATATCTTGTAGTCTTTTTCAATTGAAACATCTTTGCTCTGTAGCAGAGCCCTAGTTGGTGATGCAAAAAGGCAGATTTTGGTTTCACTGCTAGGGCCTTTTTCAAAATCTCCAGTGCCTTGTCCACTTCTCCTTTCCTTCTGTAAAATTTAGCAGCGTATCTCAGGAAATAAGGAAGATCGGGGGTTTTCTGCATTGCTTCGTCAATGTACCTCTCCCCTTCATCAACTTGCTTTAAGTCCTGAAGTTTTAATGCAAGTAATGCCATAATGAAAGTATCCTTTGGATTCAGTTCCACTGCACGCTCCAGGGCCTTGAGGGACGGGCCGAAATCTTGGCATAGTCGGTAAGAAAAATCTTCCAAACGATACATTGTTATTGCATAGCCGGCATTAAATTCTGGGTTATTGGGTTCATTCTTCAGAGCATTTTCAAAGCAATTCTTTGCTCTCATGTAGTACTTTCCCCCAAACTTTAGTAATGCCCATCCTTGCTCAGCATAGATCTCTGGAAGCTGAATCTTCTGTTGAGCAGTACTTGAAAGCTTTTTGCAGCTGTTTGCCACTTTGCTTACGTAAGTTTGAGCTTCTTTGTATCTCTCCATGTGGTAGTAGATCCAGGCATAGTTCCCCCAGGTAACAAGACTTCTCCTGGCAATTTCATCTGGATGACTTTTTTTAACTTCTTCTTCAGCTTTTTTGAGATTTCTCAGGGCTTCCTCATTTGAATTCTTTAGGTGGCATACATAGGATAGTAGATTATAATTTGAGATGTTAAATTTTGTGAAAAACTCGATCTGATCACGTATTGTTTCCTCTAGGTCATCAAGATCCACATCCTGCTTCAGCAAAGTCCATGTAAAATGACATTCTAGCTGCAGCAGGGAGCTCTTCAAGGAATTCTTGGAAATGGTACTATAAGAAATCAAAGAAAAAAACTTACTTATACTCCATTTGCTTTTTGCTACTCTTGTTTTTAAACCAGGCATGATGTACTTCAAAAACAGGCAATACCTTACCTGGTGCGACTAGTCAACAATACTTCAAATGAGCCGAAGCTGTGGGAAGCCATAGGTCTAAATTGCTGAATAGTTATTTTAGTAATTCTCCTTGCCAGTGTATGAGGGCACCTCTTACATTGACACCCAGACCACCAGCTCTGTTGCTAAGAGGAGGGCTGGGCTCTGTGGTAAAGCTGGCACATCTCTGGGCCTCAGGAACATATTTCCTATGCTGATGCTGGGAACAATTGCTGAAGCCTACCCAAAAGAGGTAATCAAATAAAAAACTTACCCCAAAATACAGAGAAAGTGATATAGTGCTTTTCCCATGTCTCTATGTATATTTTATAGTTTGGATTATAAATTTCACTTTTCATTTCTTATTAAAGCACTATTTTTATGTTATGATTATACTGATATATCCAGTAGCTGGCTCCTGAATCCCACCAGTCTCCCAGTTGCTGGCACTTGGGTATACAGGCCCCCGAGGGTGCAACCCCACTCTACTTGCTGGTACAGACCACACACTCACTCACTCACTCACTCCATGGATCCCCAGAAGTTGGCTTTGGACATCCAGTAGCTGGTCAGGGATCCTCTCTCTACTCAGGTGCCTCACCCCTAGACACATGCAAGCATGCATACCGACCAGACCCTGTTTACATACAACTGGTCCTTAATACCCCTTTAACCCGCTCTATTTTTCAATATTTGTTCCTTCCCAAATCACCCAGATCCCTCATTTCCCTGCCTCTGGTCCCTTCTCCAAACATCCCATAAGAAGTCTCATGCAATTTCCAACTGCTTTTCCCTGCATCCCGTGATGTGTCCCATATCCCTAGGCAGTTCAGATTGTAAGGCCTTCCCATGGACCCTGGTGCTGGGTGTCCCACCAGCCCATGGGGCTGAGGGTCCCCTCAGGCAGCCCTGGGAGGGCCGGGTGGGGGCTGGTGTCCCTGACTGGGGCACTGGGGAGCCCCCACCTGTCCTTGAGCCTCTGTGCTCCTACGTGTGTGTGGGGATGGGCTGACGGCTCTTGGGACAGGCCTGGGAGCAGCTGGGGCTGGGTGTTATTTGGGTTCCACCTCCTGCCATTGCCTGCCTGTGCCCCTGTGCGGGTGTGCAGACCAGCTTTTATCACACAATCTATCAAGAACAAACCTTTGCAATGGAGAGGAGATGACACTTTAGTCCACATTGTGCTCTCCCTTAAAGAAGGAATTATATATGATTTTATAACCAAGCCTTCTCAGTCAAATCCTTCTTTGTTAGAAAGACTTCCCTGCTCTCCCTCCTGTAAAACCTAGAGCATCTAGCAGCCTGCATGGTACAACATGTGCTGCCACTCAACTGCACAATCATGTAAAAGAGGAGATGTCTTTGGGGTAAAAAAAAAAAAAAAGAGGGGTGAGTGGAAAGACTGGAAAATTATGAGGAGGCCAATCAAGGAGGAATCGGGAAGCAATTCTTACAGGTTCTGGGACAGTGGGAAGGACACTGGGGAAAATGACACTGAGTACACATTTCTACCCGAACCACCTGATACAGAGGTACTGGAGGAAGGTCAGACAAAAATGGTATTTATAAATGCTGTTCATGCATAAGTTTGTCTTACAGACTACTTTGCCTTTCTCAAATAATCTCTTCTGCCTCACTGATGTTTTTGATTGGTATTAACAACAGTTCCTAATTAGAAAGCTGTATGTGAGGTAATTACAGTTCTTCTGGCATGAAGGGGAAGTAAGTTCCTGTTGTTATCACTATCTTGTTAGAAACCTTTGGCTACAGGTGAATACCACGGAACAGATAGTGGCTACCAAATAATCAGGAATAGCTTGAAGCATTTAAGTAGTCCCATTCAATTTAAAATGAAATGTGTGTTGGTTTTTATTGCCTCTGCCGAGAACCATGACAATTCACGGCTGAAAACAGCAGTGGAGAGCAAGAATGGCACAAAACCAGGTTTCTGATGCAGATTAAATACAGTTTAGGTTAGTTCACCATGTAACTGGTAAATGCAATTTCCAAAGTTGTCATAAACATCTCTGCTTTGCCCTAGTGTGCTTCTGTGCATGTGTGACTGTCTTCAGAAAATGTTACCCCCTGCCCCCTTACGCTCCAAGCTGCAGCCCAGAACCTGCACTGCCCTGTTTGCTGGTCCTTGCAGTAGTAGAGATCAGAAAGTAAATTCTCAATGTGTCAGTGCCAGTCACCCATTTGGCTGGGCATCAGCTACGGCTGCAGTCTGGATTTCATCCCTGAACTGCATACACAGTTTTTCTGACTGTCAGTTCTGTTCACAGAGACCGGCCCTTGTTGGACAAGCAATAATGTTACAATATTCAATAGCGTCCTTATTTTATTTTGATTCTTCAAGTAACTATTCTGTAAAATATTTTCTGCTGTTTGGATCCTCAAAGTCCCTCTCTGCTTACATTGATGTAAATAATAAGCATTATTTTCCAGTGGCATAGCAAAAAAGCATCTTTTAGAGACTGGCTTGCTCACTTACCTCATGGTTTGCCTCCTCTGCTCACTTCTCTTATGGTAGCTTCAAAGCCAAAGGAGTGCTGCTCACTGTTGTTATGATTTCCCTTTTATATGCTCTGGCCCTCACGTGATCTGTGAGTAATTTAATGGGAACCAGAAAGTGAAACTTCAACTTATGTCTGAATCTGCAAAAGAAGCTGAAACGACTGCCAGCAGGGAAATAGAAACTTAGGCGTCACTAAGCTGGTTTTTTTTCAGCCTGGCTCTGTGCCATGCATTACATTGTGTTGTGGAGAATGTGGCAACAGCTCCTAACAGCTCCCAGCGTTTACTTTGTTCAAACCCAGAGGCATCTACGATAAGGTGAATATTTCAGGCTAGTATAGGCTGACCTGGTTATCACGCATAGGCTAGGGAAGGGTCATTTCCCTCTGCTGATATATCTTTGCACAATTTTGACATTGCTTTAGGCTCCTGTTTTGTTGGTATTGTCATCCACGTAACACTCAAACAATGTCTTATTGCCCCTGCCTGCACTCCTTCATCCTGTGTCTCCACATTGCAAGGTCTCTGCTGCTGTACCAAGTCTGTATTTCTCCACGCTATGATGTCATTGTGTAAGAGTACTAAATATCTCATCCCACCTAGAACAACTGTTTGTTGCTGCTGTCTACATAAAACTGCAGTTGTACTGCGCATAGAGAAACGAAATTAAAACAAATTAGATACAATCACTAAATTCAAGGAATTGCTCTCAGAGCTGTGCCAAGCAAAACAAAGCTGCGGGCAGGTCAGGAAAAGCTCAAACAGAGCAGGCCTGGCAAGCCTCGGTCCCGAGGCCATGCAAACTCAGTGCAAAGCTTATGGCCTGTTGCTAGCAACAGCAATGCTGTGCTACAGGGCTACACGTTGACAAAGGGGTGGGGCTCAGGTTGTGTACTGGAGCACCTATGGATATAAGCAACTCACTGATGCTTAGTTTAAAAAAAAAAATAAAATAAAATGCAGACCTGGCTTGATAAAATTGATTTTAGGGGTAACAAAAAGATCAAAGACATAGTATCTTACATATGTAAATGGCACTATAGATAGTAAATTCAGATGTAACCTGAAGTTGCAGACCGTTGAAGAAAAAGAAAGGTGTAAAAGCGTGCTAGCAAACATAAAAATGACTCAAAGTGGATCCTGGGGACAGGAGGAAGAAACCACCACCATTAGCATCATGTTTCTCCCATGAAAGGATGCCAGTGGCTGATGACTGTTGGTGGGTGTTATTCCCTCCAGCATCCTGAAACTGATCTGAATGCCCAGAGGAGCAATATCTAGGGGAAGGAATAGAAACTAAGAAGTGTCCATGCATGTGCATGTGTGTGTGTAACAATTTTAACCATAATATTACTATTACTGTGAATTTTTCTGTAAAAAAAGTACTTTAACTGCATTATTATTCTTTCTCTTTTTGTAATAATTAGATCTAGACTAATAATAATTCTTGCATTAGACTGATTTTCATTATACTAACAATTCTTGTCTTTACCTATGTGTATAAGATTTGCTTTCTCTTACCCATAAATAAGAATCTATTCCATTTCAAAATGAGAGCATCTTGTTAAGAAAGATGTTTAATTAGACACTGTCTAATGTCCTTTCATAATTAATATCTGTAGAATTTGAGCCCCCGCCCCCATTTTTTAGGAATAAGCAAATAAAAATGCATATAAGGGTGCCTCACAAGGCTTCTTATTGTTCCTGGTATATGACAGTGTCAGCCCCCCTCATTTTGTGAGGTTTTTAGTGGATGATGCACAAGGTTGTCCCTCTGTCCTAACAAGCCAGAAAGTCATTTATATCAAACCTCATTATCACCTCAGAACTGCTGCTGCTGCCATCATGTTCAATCTCTGCAATTACACACTAGAATTAACAGTATTCCATGTTTTTATTTATAAATGAATATAATCTCTGACTGCCAATTTGTATGTTTTCAAGAATTTTAGGTTCTAGCCTACAGAAGTTTGTCTTCTGCAATGTGAACAGCCTCTATTCCCACCCTCACAAGTGCGTAGGAAGCATCTACATAGGGCGGAGTGCATCTCTGGATCTGGTTGTAAGCTGCACTCATCCTCTGGGTTTGGCCAGGTCGTGGGTCTCGCTGGCTGGCTGGCTCCAGCGACCCTCAGGCTGTCTGGGGGGAAGCCAGGGCAGCCCACAAGCTGCTGGGGAAGCGCTCCCAGAGGTGTGGAGAGCTTCAGCCTGCATGGAGTGAATTCCCAGCAGGCGGTGACTATTCAGGACAATGCTGTCCTTTCCCTTCTTTCCCTTCTCTTTCTCTTTTTCTTTCCCCTTCTTTTAAAAACAAAACAGTCTTACATATGAGAGATTCTGGTTTTTACAAGTTGGAGAGCCTTAGTAACACACCCATCTCTTGTGTCTCATTTAAGTGATTTTTTTGTGTGGGTGTGGGTGGGGTTTTGGGGTTTTTCTTGCAGCTGATGTTTCAGAGCTCAAGGTAAGGATTAGTACAGGTACTACTCTTGAGTCGCACGCAATGTTCTAGCAATCAGGTATTTGATAAGTGGTGAAAAGAAGCGGTGAATTGGGAAGGAAAAAAGTATTAGGGTATCTCCACAGATTAATGTATTTTATGGAAAATAAAGTTTGCAGGTAGTTGTAGAAAGATGTATTTAAAAGGTTTCTGCAAGGCCAAAATCAAATGTGGACGCTAATGATTTACTAACCATGCTACTCAGTATCTATGGGTTTCTTGTCTCTGCTTCTGTTCCAGGTGCCTGTTTTCTTCGTTACATTGCTTGGTACCTTGCTTGGTACACATGGGAAAATGCAGGAATTTTCCTTCTGGAATGCAAAAATTTGCCCTAATACCCATATTTTTACAAATTTAGTTGCATCTACATGCTTTGGTTTGACACACATGCCTATTGAATAGAACAAGTGCAGGAAAGTGCTTCAAATAGAGTAAATGAAAGTAAAAGAACAGTTATGCAATGCCTTTCTGCAGCCATCTTTTTAACTTGCTTGGCACAGCACAGGAAAATTCAGAAACACTTCTACAGCCCTTCTGCTTTCACTTTGGGGAAAGCTGCAGCTGAGCTGATTGGTACCAGGGAGAGCTGCGTTGCATAGCAGCAACTGCAAGAGCTTCTTGGAAAACACTTTTCCAGAAAGGGGCTGGAAACAACAAGAGCATTCATATTTAGTACAAAGACTTTGTTTACTTCAGTGTTCTGTACACATACAAGAATAAGGAATGGCTTCAAAAATATCTACATATTTTGGGGATAAAACTCGTATCTCTACATCTCCTTGGACCTGAAATGGGTACCCGCTGACAAAGAATTCTCCCCTAGTACCATTAGCTCAGCCAAACAATTGCCTGAAATGCAGTTTTCATTAGTAAAATAATGTAAATGAACTATACCATAGTAAACAATAGGATCACTTTAAGTATCCTATTTTATGCTGGTTTCAATTTAGCCTAGTTTAGCATATAATTACACTGTTTGACAGCAGCAGTTGTGGCATTTTATAACTTGGGTTTTCCCCTATGGGGGAAAAGAACCCTGTAAATAATTTGACAGAAAACCCAATTAAATCACTGAGCAATATTTTTGCTACCCAAGTTCTTTAAAACCAAACGACCCTAAGAAATGGGATCCAGGAATGCAAAGGGTCGCATAGTGTCACTTGTATTGAGTGATGTATCCATGTACTGAAACAAGGGCATGATATGAAAATGTCAATGATTTTTCAATGAAAATCTTAATGCTTTCTAAATAAACAGAACCATTTCTCTTCCTGACACACTCCTGCTCTACCACTGTGCATTTTATATCAGGTTTCAGTATTATTCTGAGGATATTACTATGGACCTGGAACTAGTAACGTGAATAGCTTCAGGTCTGAATTTGGTCCGAGTTTTTGCAAGCCTGGTCACATGTCCCCTGACCGCTTCTCTGGGAAATTACGGATATGCAATGCAGTGCCAACTAGTTGCCTCAGAGCATGAAGATAGAACATGTTTTCAAGTAGCTGTGATGATAAGCCTGCTGGAACTGTGTGCCTGCATGTAACTTAAGCCCACTTGTATTGGATTTGGTATGTTTAGACTGTGCTCGAACACGACAGATAGGTGATCTGTATGTGTAAGAACAGTGATTGCAGAGAACGCTTTACGGTCCTTACAAAGGACCGGCTCTTCCCAAGGTGCAGGCGTTCAAGCACGTTGGCGACGTATCCCCCGGGGACGCTCCCGCGACGGGGAGAGGCGAGGCCTCAGCCCCTCCGTGCTGCTGCGGCGGGATCCGGGCGGTAAATAAGATACAACCTCGCAGGGCGGCACTATGAGGGCTCTGGAGACTTCCGATGAGGAGCAGATGCAGGAGACGAGGAGGGCTGGGAAGCAAATACCGTGGGCGCCGTTCTCGGGGCCGAAAGATTTCTGAAAAGGGAGCCCGGGGGGGG
>VYZV01028753.1:46058-80720 GCA_013401275.1 Pandion haliaetus | reverse complement strand
AAAGCGCTTGCTTAGACCCGCTGCCTCGCAGAGCTGCCATGAATGAGTACTGCTGAACAGTGTGTCTCCTTGCACTCAGGCTCTTGGAGTAAGGTGAGTTAGGATGCGAGGACCTCAAATTCATTGTATTTTTCCAGCATGGTAACAATTTCTTTTAAACTGAGAGAAGGGACTGCCTCTGCCTTCCTTTGCTCTGGTTACTCTCCTGCTTATCTGCTACTGTCCTGAACAAGTTATCAACCCTCTTCTCCCAGCACCCTGGGGAGAAGGCTCAGCACGTGCTGGGATGTTGCCTTATCTCTGGTGCAACAATAGTCCTACCATACAGAGGTGGAGAAGTGGAGGAGGGAAAAAAGAAGTTTGGCCTCTGCTGCTGTGACATTAGTTTCAGTGCGCTTTCCCCACCTGGTTTTCCCTCCTGCTAACTTTTCCTCATTTTCCTACCCACTCAGTGTTTTGCTGTTTACCTTATAGCTTGTACCTAACAGTGGAGACTGGGGTAGGTGCTTGCTTCTTGTGCTCATGTGGAACCTATTTAAGACCCTTCGCGGGGCCTCATTCCAAACTATGTGCCCTTCAACCTAAACTCTGTAGCAGGAGTCCTGATTTTTTGAGACCCGTTTAGAGTCTTGTAACACATGGGAAAGTTTGGCAGCGTCGCAAGTTGAGCAAAAAAAGCTGGGGTTGTACTGCTGAATTAAGTACAGAAAGGATTTGCCTGTACTTTGTCTTTTCTTCACGTTGTACTTTTTGCTCTGACAAAGAAACCTACATTAGTGGAGCAGAAATACGTGCTAAGTGCTTTTTAGTGGCTGAGCCAAACAGCTTGGACTCAGTTTCTGAAGAATAAGGGGTTTCGCCCTCTCTGGTGCATGGGGATTCGTTTTTCAGAGCATACTCACTTGCCGAGTGAGCCTGACTCGGTGCCCAGCCGGGGGCAGCCCTGCCCGCAGAGCCCATCCCCGGCGCGCCGGCAGATGGGGCGCGGAGCGCGGCGGGATGCGCTGCCGGCGCCGAGCCGGCTTGGGGGCTGCCTCAGGCTCCGGGGGGGCGGTGGGGGGGTGGGTGTCTGGTCGCCTTGCGCCTTCCTGGGGCTCCATGTTGCGGGGTACGCTAGTAATGAGACTGCGGAATGCCGTTGTTTTACCTTACGGGACTTAAGGCTGTTTTTCTATGACCTCATCTGCAGGCAAAATGCCTATTTTTTACATTGCATTTTACAGGCAGGAGTGGTTCTAAAACTTCGTGAGGCTTCACATGGCTATTAGGGTCTAGTCAGCCGGAGGAGTGTCTTTAGGGCAGCTAAGCAATTTCTGTCAATCTCCCTTTGGAATACATTATAGACTAAATTTAGTCCCTGGATAATTCTAATAAAATAGAGGATCACATATCCCATCTGGGAGGCTTAGTTGCTGATTGCAACTACATAAAGCAACAGAAAGCATCTCACACAAGAATATTTTCAGACCCAGCCAGTGATTGAGTTACAAATGCATTTTTCATGCCCTAATAGTGCAATGGAGGTCAGGATAAAATAAATCAGAAGATTGAAATGAAGCTCTTGGGTATAGATCCTCATCCATTAAATTAGTGTCTCTCGCTGGCTTTTAGTTTCACTATGCTCAACAGTCTGAATTAATTGAGTTCAGAACAGTCTCACAACAGCAGAGAATCTGAATCTATTTCTAAAATATATACGCAACGGCTAGAGTCTTTGAAGGCCATACCATACCTGTCTCCAACAAAGAACTTCTGATTGCCTGAATGACAGCACAGATAATTATACTGTTTCAGTAAACTCCTTGAAGTCTAAGGAGAGAGCAAAATCTGCACTTTCTTAAGAGCAGAATCTCTTGAAAACAGTTGAGACTGAAAGCAAACTTAAGTATTAGGAGAAGTCCATGCATAGTTCAGAAAAGGTCACTACTAATTAATCATTCTTAATTACTGAGAAGCAAGGAAATTCTGTCTCCCATTTCCCCCCATCAGAATTCTTTCCCAAATAGCAGAGAACTAAAATCATCTGAACAAGCTAATAAAGTCGTCCAGGAAGTTGAGCTCATTTCCAGTATTACAATAAATGCTGTACCTACAAAAGAGGTGAGTTCATAGGAAGCTGATGGCAAGCTCCGTTTCCCTAAATGTTCAAAGCTTTGTCTTTTTCTAAAAGCACAAAAGAAGCGATGTCTTAGTGCTTAAATCAAAACCCCCATCGTTTACCCCTGAAATACTTTTAGCAGATTAGAAATGTTGCAAGTAAAGCCTGCTAGTTTCTGTCTGTGGTGTATTTGCCTATGGTCAAAGGAAGACCCTTTATAGGACATGGGTCTAACCAGTGGATCTTTTAATTGCATAAGGTAGTTTGACACTTGTGTAAAGAATGATTTCCATATCCTATTGCTCAAAATGCTGTTGAGATGTGAAGTGAATATTGTAATAATGCAATAATACTTGTCACTAAGTATCTGTTTGGAGGCATAATGAAATTTTACCTTGTATTCTTCCCAGCTACCGGGGGATATTTTGTTCTTCAAAAGTTGTTGGCTCAATTTTGCATCTAGTCAAGTCAGGTGGATTTTGCCCAGTCAAGTAGATACAGGAGCCTAAAGGAGAACGTGACCTCAAAAGTAGATGGGTATGAGTCACAGCCACCACATTCAGACTTAGCCTGTTGTATACCCAAGGGATCATTAAGAAAATGTGTGTTTACACACATCCATTACCCACCAAACATCCACAGGTCAGACCTGGGGTTTAGGTACACATACATCTTTGGTAGCAGTCACATAAAAAAATCAACCTATAAAGGCAAAAGGATAACAAAGGATGACACAATTTAAAATTGGTAAGAGACAGCAGTTTTTCATGTGTGTGCACTAAGTGGAGTGGAAAATGTTCCTACCCTCTTTCTCTGAATTCCAGTGTTCTGTATTTCTGCTTATTTTTCCTATCACGCAAGTCTCCTGTAGAGCTCCAGTGACTACCCTGGCCAGATAATTCTGTTCTGAGATTGTAATGCATTATACCATTTTTGTATAACAGGAAAGGGAACTTCCTCTTTAAAGCTGCGTATTACTGAGTAAGGAGGATTTCTGATGGGCGGAGTTCTCCCTTGAGCAGGCTAGATAAAGGCTTGCAGGATTTACAGACCTCTCAGACTGCAATCAGCATGAACTGCAGCCTGTCAGAGAGAGTGCTGCTCAGCTACGGGATGGCTGGACAGCAGGACAGGTTGTGCCTTCAGTCTCTTTGGGACTTTGTCACAGCAAAGGAGCCGTTGATCAAGTCACCGTTTTTTCCAGTGCTGTTCTCTTTTACAGCATACATGGCTTTCTGTCTTCCATATATTGCACTGGACTTTCTAAGCACTAGACTACCAAACTTGAGAAAATACAAAATCCAGGCACAGAACTATCCAACTCTTGGAATGATGGTGCCTTGCATTATTCAAAGTGCGTATCACCATGTTGTTTTGATCTTCCCGGTGACATTTCTCCACTGGTACTGGAGACCAATGAATCTACCAGTGATAGCTCCAGAGCTGCCTGAGGTCCTGCTGGAAGTAGGAGTTTGCCTGCTTCTGTTTGATTTTGAGTACTTCCTGTGGCATTTGCTTCATCACAAGGTACCTTGGCTCTACAAGACCTTCCACAAGGTGCATCACAAGCATGTGTCAACGTTTGCTCTTACTACACAGTACTCCAGTGTATGGGAATTGCTCTCACTGGGATTTTTTGCTGCTATCAACCCAGTGCTCCTCGGATGCCATCCTTTGACAGAAATGGTTTTCTTCCTTGCAAACATTTGGTTGTCAGTGGAGGACCATTCAGGATATGACCTTCCGTGGTCAACTCACAGACTTGTGCCTTTTGGTTTGTATGGAGGAGCACCACATCATGATCTCCATCATCTCAAATTCAAATCAAACTATGCTCCTTACTTCACCCACTGGGACAAACTCTTTGGGACATTCACAGAGTCGCATTCTAATTAAGAATATTTACCTGTGGATGAACTCCTACTTTTTTATAGACTAAATGGGGACATTAGTTTTTCAAAGACATACAGAAGATTGTATATTTGAAGCTGCCTGTAAAAGCAATAGCTATTTATAACAGATCCTCTTAATATATGTGTATTTGTGTGTATACTTGGAACTGCCTATGTTAAATGACTGCAAATAGGAGGGCAAATATCTGTTGCTTAAATTTGTTTGAGTCAAAGGTGTAAGGGAAGCATTAAGAGACATTCTCTCTTCTTTCCTTCTTTCCAGCTTTCATAAAGCATGTATTGTATTACTGTATGATGTTTTATACATACGCCAGAACAATTATCTTACTGTTGTAGGATGTTTTATGAGGTAAACAGAAAAGGTACACATCGTGGATTTTCTGGAGTTTAATCTGCTGGAGCATATTATTGCACAATGATGTTGTAAAATATTGCTGCCAAACAAAGCTAGTTGGCTGTGCAATAATTTTGATATTTATATTCTAAACCTTGATGTACTGTCTGTTTTTAATAGAAAATAAATATGGTCATTCTTTTAAAATTATATCCTCTTTCATTTTATTCATTCCTCTGTTCATATTAGGAACAAGTATGATTCCTTTTGCATAGGTGTCGTTTATTTGAGTGTCAGAGTTTCAGAATTTTCTTATTAAAATATTGTCATGTTATTTCAAAAGTGAACCATCTACTTTTTCTCCAGAACCGTGTGTTATTTTTAAATAGTTTTCAACTTTGTAGAAAGAGAATATTGAAGAATGCAGTTTAAAAAGCCATAGTGAAATTTTATTATTACATTTTAAAGAAACTTAACTAATTTTCACTAAATTTATGGTGAGAGAGCAGAACATTAAGCAGCCCCTTAATAAAAGGGAGCATTGGTCCTTCACAACCACATCAATTAATTGTTACTTGCATGCAAATACTTGGCAAGGAATATAAACAGGGTTTCTACAAAATAGGTGATTCTTTCAAACAGATTTCAGAGGAATAGAATCAAACCTTTCAGGATCCTAAACCATAGAACAAAACAGCTACATGTTGCTAGATGAACAGTTATATATAAAACATTGCTACGTAGTCTCACAGAAGCCACACTGAAAAAAATAAACATGACGAGATAAGCAGGTCTTCCATGTCTCATTCAGCAGAGATCCATGTGGACTTTTCATGGCCACTATATAACATCTTAGTGCTTATAATCTTCTCTCCTGCGTTACTAATACATTTCTCAGGATACTGACGGGGATGGAGAAAGTGCAAATAATGTAGAGAGTGTGTAACGAACACTTACGCATCATCATCCAAAAATGTCTTTGTCATTATGTTATGTCTAGAGGGTTGTGTGACCTTACAGAGGCTGTTTGTCCAGGAGAAGAGAGAACCCTTAGTATTTCCAACAATGTGAACTTATAAAGAGAACAGCACTTTTGGACACTGCATCTTTTTGATAACAGAAAATAATTTTCATAAACATCTTCATAAACAGTATGAAATGCTGCAATCTTAATTCTTAACTACTCCCTCTGCTCTCTGGATATCACAGAACAGCAGCCCGTCTTTTCAGTGGTAAGAAAATGACACATCCAGAGAGCAAAAACTGAGGCTTAAAAGAATACAAAACTGGACTTTTTGCCATGCATGTATTTAGCTGAAAGAATTCTCGATCTTTCTTATGATTATAATCTTAAGTATTTTGGGGTGTGCTACAAAGAGAAGGAAGTATTCTTTTTTTCTGCCAAATGCAGGAGGGAAAATACAGTCTCTGATTTCTTTGAGCTGTTTAGCCATTTTGAGGTATCCCAAAGTTAACCTCTCACTAGTTCTAGAAATCCCACTTAATTCAGCTTGGCAAATACTGTGCATCTGGTGAGGGTGCTCTGTGGTTTCAATGAGATATACCTCATACCATAACTATATATTGTAACTATATACTGTAACAGTCTGTTTTATGTACTACTGGCTCTCTGAGTAAGCAAGGTTAAGACTTACTGGTACTTGGATGTGTTGCTATAGGAAGCCTATGAGCAAATCCCACAAGAAAGGTTGTAGTTGAACCCATGGGGATTATTCCACTTTTTTGTGTGAAGCTTAAGACTTGATTCAACAGATACGTTACTATGGGAGTAAGAATCCTAGTCACCTGCAGGCAAAAGTATGCTTGCTCTTGCCAAGTCAAGTGAGATAGTCTCATTTGGCATTGACAGCGTAGCGTAACAGAGGTGAGGATGATCAAAGTGACAATGGAAGGAGGCAATGTACTGCATGACGGTCCTGCCTACTCCTTTCTCCCTCACATCCGCAATGTTTGCATGACTTCAGACACACACCAAGAATGCATTTCCTCAAATATGAAATTTCTCCCAGGTTATACCTGTACTGAACCTCTTGCCAATCAGACCTGGAATCTCCATTTAAAGGCTTGTTATTGCATGAACTTGGAATACTAAAAAAACCCAACAAACCAAATAAACAAAACAGTTGTCAAATGAAAATTTGACTAGTACATGTCTGGAATGGCTTATTTGAATTCCGTGCTAGAAATATCTGTACTTTGTCATCATGACATAATCCTAGCATACCTTGTCCCTATTTCTCCAATGCTTTGAAGGTAACTTGGGCTCTAAACCATGAGGGATAGAAACTATTTGCATATTGTGTGTACTTTGAAGCACTTTCTATAACAGTGTACAGTAATATAACTTTAGGTATATGAGAAAAACTCATGAGGAGAAGACCCAGACAAACATGTGACTTCAGGCATTTGCAATTCAATGAAAAGCACAATATAGATGAAAACATATGCTGAAGATAAAGCAAATGAGTTGGGTTTTTTTTTCTGTTTTCATTGAAAGTTCAGCATATACCGTACCACCGAGCATGAGAGCACAGCAAGTTCTGTGTATTGATGGTGCTGAAATTTTAAAACAGGAATTTACAGATGTTACTTCCTATATTTGCATTTCCCCATGGTCTTTACCACAAGTCTTCACCAGACAAATGGCATGAGACTCAATTGTAAGGGTTTCTTTCAAAACCAAAACCAACTTTCTCTTTTCTGTTCCAAAATTCTTCTAGCTTCCTTTCTCATTATAATGTGACATGATGTGCCACACAGACTTCCTATCTAATCTGCCAAAAGCTAATCTGTTGTCATTTGTGAGTAAATAGAGAATGTTTGCACAGACCCTTGAAGCTATAAAATGAGATTTTTGATGCTGCTATTGTCCACTTTATATCTTTAAAAATCCTAACTTAATAAAGGTCGAAGAAGCAAGATTTTATGCATTTCTCTTTGTAACTGTATCTTAGTTCTTAGGCACATGGTTAAATAATGAATTCTTAGTCTGATCTTACAAATTGCAGGAGTTCCCAAATTCTCACTGGCAGTTTAGCACTATACTTCTCTTCAAATTTAGGCTGAGTCTTTCAAATGATACCCGGTTTGGCAATTTTGAGGCAAGAGTATACAACGCTGCAAAGGGACAGGTTTTTGCTTAGTGGGTGCGTTCTCAGTGCTGCTGGAAAACATGCCTCTCAGGTGCTTCGGAGAGCATGTATGAAGTTTAGAGCCATGCTGAGTCAATATTCGCTTCTGAAAAAGGCTTTGTCCTTATTCATGTTGGTCAAATGCAAGTACTTTACAGGGGAAAACAACACAGTCTACAGTCTACAGCTATGATTTTTTATGATTTGAAAAACAATCTATGTTATTAATGGATTTAGTGACTCAGTTAATCTAGTGTGTTATCTGGATTAAATGAAAAACTAGTTCTCTCTTTGGGCTATCCGACTGTGCTATCTCTAAATTAGTTTTGAAGCAATTTGTAATGACAGAACACTTAATTGTCATCCATTGCCCCTCAACGTTATTGGAAGGATGGAATAACTCTTTGATGTAGCTTTATCTTAGTGGACTCAGCAGTCACTTCAGCAGTTTTACTTATTCTTGCTTTCATGCACAAGTATTAAGCTTCCACTATTACCTGCCTACGTCCATGCAACTCTTTTTGAACCAGTTACAGTTCTGTATCTGAAACTGTATTGGACTCTCTCAAAATACAAACCCCCCGTGGATTTATTCCCAGATTACCTTGATTGAGAGACTAATCAGCGCAAGCCTACTGTCACATTTACATGTAAACTGCATCTAAGACCCTGGCTTTGTGTGCTGGGCTTAGCTGATGTGCCAATTTGCTCAAATATTTAGGCTGGCTCTGCATTGCTCCGTACAATGCAACCTGAAAGGTCTTTGTAGCACAGTCTGGAGTTGTGTTTGCAGTATGTTTTTCTTGTAAAAACAACTGCCAAACAATTTTTTTCCAAAACTTAAATGTGTTTCTAATTTAAGGAAATTTGTAGTTGCTTAGGACACAGAACCCCACCCCACCCCCACCCCCCAAACCAACCAGCACAAGCATTCCAGACTTTAAAGGGAACAGAACTAATGCAGAGGGGCCTTTAGCTGTGGAATATGATGCTGACTTTTTTTATCCCTTCTTTTCAGACTCCTTTTTAAAAAAGATTTGAAAAGCTTACTAATCGCCTTGTCCCCAAAACTGCAATGATTGCCATGATCAAGGCTGTAGGTGTGGACAGGGGAAGGAGAGAAAGGAGAAAGAGAAAGGAAACCAATGTGTCTGCAGGCACTTCCCTCGCTGTCCCTCGGTGCAGTGCACACTACCCGGCATGTACAGATGGGCTGCTGCTCTGATACATCTTTTTCCACCATAGCACAGATGCTTTCAGCCCTCAGGTTCTTACTGCTGGAGGGGTACAGACTCCACATCCATGTACAGCTTTTCCTTTCTGTCATCTAGTTCTTTCTGAAAATTCCCACAGCAGCAAAACAGTGCAACATGCAAGAGGGAACTCCACCTTTGGTCAGCATAAATACAAACATACTTTTGTGTCATCAGGTATATAAGATTAAGTTAAAAAAAAAATCTACAGGCACATGGACTGAAGTGCCTCCTCCATGCTCAGTTTTGAGATAACAGGTTTTATGTGTGTGAAACCAAAATGTTAACAAACCAAGCTGGATGGTTAGTAGGCCAGGCAGGCAGAAACATGACTTTGGTTTCAGTCTATTAAGAGAAACTTCAATACTACAGACATGTGATTTGGAGGCACGTGGAAGGATGTGTTACCTATACTTCCAGGGAGAGTTTAGGTGGCAGGTACTTTGTCCTCAGAACTAAGCAGCAAACAATTCAGGGGATTAAGTAGCCCAAAGTCTAAGATGAGTGATAGAAAATCTGGTTTTAAGGTGACCAAGATGCACCCTCTTTATCAAAAGGATATGAAAAAGCACTACTAGAAATCGTATTGATGTAAAGCTGTTTACACACAGACGTTCACAGAACCTGTGGAAGATTACACCCCTAAGAAACAACATGCTTGGGTAATTACAAAGCCCCTTTAAGTGACTTATTTACAAAACTTCCAGAGCTGGTCTAAATAGCTGCTCCTCTGACACTGGCAGCTTACAAAACCTGCAGGCTCAGAGGTGGCCTAGTCAGCTGAGCTTACAGAAAGAGCAAATGCCTACCAGCTGTCTTCCCTCTTTTTTTTTATCTTAGTGATCTTCTCCACTGGTATTCTCTTTTCCTGGTAACCCCAAAATACTTACCCTGAGCAGCTGCTGACAGCCTCCCCTCCTCCCCTAAGAAAACTGGCTGAGTATCGCCAGCTGCTTTGCCAGGTTTGCAGTGTTTTTCACTCAGGCAGTCTGATGATCGCTCCCTGGTGCCTGCATCAGTTGAGAACCCATAATTCATTGCACACACATGTCCTGCTGTGAATGGAGGCTTATCCCGCACAGCCTGCCCCAGAAAACTACCTGAGAAGCCAAGTGCTTGTCTCTGTCCTTTGTCCTCTCCTGCTCAGCTCCATACAGACTGGCTTGTAGTTCAGGTGTTTTCTTTCTAGGTCTTTCCCCGTATGGGGAAGCCTTCTGTTACCTTCCTGCCTGCCTCTCTAGAGCCTACTTGAGCCCGGCCCATCCCAGCTCAAGGGGCAGGAGAGGAGGCTCTCCTTTCCTGAATCCTAGTCCAGGGAGGCCTTGGTTCAGCTCACTATGCTCACTGAAGTGACCTTAACTCACGCTGGACTTCTCTGCTGTGTAGTAAGCGTATTTGTGGCTGGTGGGGTAGCTCAGATGCTCCTATGTGTGGTTTCTTCCATGGATGCAAAGCAAGTGCCCAGTCCCCTGATGAGGAAGCCGAGCAGACTGCTGATGTGCGAGGGGGGAGGCCTCTGGTGGCTCCGTGCCTGTTGGGTCAGCAGGGCCATGCTGACGTAGAGCTGCAGGACCCAGCCTTTGAGGGTGTCAAAGCTTCTTGCCAGTGACAGTTCTGGTGTGGTCAGGCCCAGATCAAAGTTGGAGCCTCAAGAAAGCGAGGAATGGCTTAGTAGCTTTGCTACTAATGTGGTAAGGAAAGCGAAAGTATATTTAATTATTTGTTCTGTGGAGTTGATTGTTTCCACCTAGTGTCTTTCCTCTGTTTCCACAGCCATGGCTCACCCTGGATTCAGCACTGTCTGGTGTTTCTTGCGATTCACCTGTGGGGAATTGCTTTTCCAGTTATGACATTTCCTTTTCTTATTACATAGCATGCATGTTTCCTAAGCCAGAAAGCTGAAGCAAAATCACTAGCTTGCAAGTGGCTGGCAGACAATTAATCTATGTAGCAACACTCTTCTGCAAGTACCATGACTGATAGTTTACTATTTTATCTGCTTTCTAGCAAATGCTGATGCTGTGTTCATAACCAACCCCCCTCTCCCACCACTGTTAAACCTAGGCCCTAAGTGTACTGTTCTGCTTCCTTTTCTTTCTGGAAATTAATTGCCTGGTTGAGCCAATATGCTCTATGCATTTTTTAGATTTTTTTTTTTTTTCCCTCTCTCTTTTTGTGACTCAGATTTGTATCTTGAATAATTGAATCATTTTTTAGATGAAGGAATTTCATTTCCCTCCACACTTGGCACTGCTAGCAGAAAAGCACTGTTTTACTCTGAAAGCTATGGACAGATAACAAAAGAGCAAAGCATGTTACATGTGGAAAGGCACATGCACTCAGCCATATCAGCATAACAAGCTGATTCTCTGTTTATTTCCTTTGTCTATTGAACTTCAGCCTACTGCTTCCCCGCTCTTCTCTCAGACCTCTTAATCATAGGGTAATGGGATAAATTAGTGCTCGTGTACTAGCATCAGTATTGTCTCTAGAAGTTAGCCATCCTGATAGATCCTAATAATTTGCAGTTAGCACTATTTCAAATACTATTATTTATAATATAATTTTGAAACCCTGGCCAAACTCTAGGTGCCAGGAGTTCTACAAACACAGAGGAAAAAGCTCTTTCCCAGGAGGCTAGAGGTATAGTATGGACCTTCTGCATTCAGAAATGACTTATAGCACCTGCTTCTTGCTGCCAAGCTTTCTTCTGAGACCTAAGCATTCCCTGAGGATGAATTATGTTTCTAATCATTACAGTTGAAGAAAAACAAAATGAAGAATAAAATCCATCAATATTCAGGTTCTTCATCTGCTGTGACCTGATGTATTTTTCCCACTAGGTCTGAGAGTAAGAAATAAACTTATAATTGTGGGAGATTTTTAACTCAACAAATACGATGATAGCAGTGGAAGGTAAATATTTACTCTTTCCCTCTCAAGCATTTCAGTACAAAAGTTCAATTGTATGTTTTACCCTGCTATACCAAACAGCTTTCTTGGTACCTACACCTTCCCGGTGGCAACAGTGAAATTGTGAAGTAAGAGTGAAGAAATCTATATGTATTGGGTTTCTGTGGCAAGGTTTTGGTAGCAGGGGAGCTTGCAGAGGTGGCTTCTGACGAAAAGTTGCTAGAAGCTTCCCCTTTGTCTGACAGAGCCAATACCAGCCAGCTCTAAGGCGGACCTGCCACCGGCAAAGGCCGAGCCAATCAGTGATAGTGGTAGCGCCCCTGTGATAACATATTTAAGAAGGGAAAAAAAGTTGTGGGGCTCAGTAATGGCAGACGGAGAGAGGAGTGAGAACATGTAAGAGAAAAAACCCTGCAGACACCAAGGTCAGTGAAGAAGGAGGGGGAGGAGGTGCTCCAAGCGCCGGAGCAGAGATTCCTCTGCAGCCCGTGGTGAAGACCATGATGAGGCAGGCTGTCCCCCTGCAGCCCATGGAGGTCCACGGTGGAGCAGATATCCACCTGCAGCCCATGGAGGACCCCACACTGGAGCAGGTAGGTGCCCGAAGGAGGTTTGTGACCCCGTGTGAAGCCCGTGCTGGAGCAGGCTCCTGGCAGGATCTGTGGAGAGAGGAGCCCACAGAGCAGGTTTTTTGGCAGGACTTGGGAACCTGTGGGGGACCCATGCTGGAGTAGTTTGCTCCTGAAGGACTGCATGCCGTGGAAGGGACCCACGCTGGAGCAGTTTGTGTAGAACTGCAGCCCGTGGGAAGGACCCACGTTGAAGAGGTTTGTGGAAGACTGTCTCTTGTGGGAGGGAAACAACATGTGATGAACTGACCGTAACCCCCATTCCCTGTCCCCCTGCACTGCTGAGGGGGTAGGTAGAGAATCTGGGAGTGAAGTTGTGCCCGTGAAGAAGGGAAGGGTGGAGGGAAGGTGTTGTGAGATTTGATTTTACTTCTCATTACCCTATTCTGGTTGATTGGCAATAAATTAAGTTAATTTTCCCCAAGTTGAGTCTGTTTTGCCCATGGTGGTAATTGGTTAAGTGATCTCTCCCTGTCCTTATTGCGACTTGGGAGCCCTTTGTTATATTTTTCTCTCCCCTGTCCAGCTGAAGGGGGGAGTGATAGAACAGCTTTGGTGGGCACCTGTATTTTGTGAAAGCTGTATTCACTTCTTTGTTTGAAGAATTTAATGAAAACTTTCTCAATACAAACATCTAAATTTGACTTAGCAGTAAGTGATCCTTTCGGATACCTGAAAAGCTGATAGGTGTGTGTTATCTACAAAGCACTAATACCCAAACAAAGCAAGTAATGGGGCTTTATTTATTTCCCAGTGCTGTTATTGCAAATCTTGATTATTTAATATAGGTGTAGCACCTGCTAAGCTTCTAGCTGGCTGTGGCAAGGAGAGGGATTTAGAAGCTAATTTTGCTTGTTTCAATAAATGTGATCAAAGGTGTAAAATCCGGTGTTGTGTAAGGGTTTTCTAATAATTATGCTGTTAAAGCTGTGTACTTGCACTACTTCTGCTTTTTAATGTAAAAATTCCTGACAGCAGCATAGAAAAAAATTAATATATGATCCAAAGCAAGGTTTGGACTCAAGTCACACAATGGTAACTGGTGTTTAGTCTACCTACCTTTCCAGTGGCTTCCAGGGAAGAACTGCTTTTTCATTCTGCTTGGGTGGGATGAGATTATTAGAAATGGATGTGTGGCACTTCTGGTCATTGTCCAGCAATATGTGAGGTAGCTCATGATAGTACATTATATCCATTATATATACAAAAATAATTTATATATATATATATAAATAAAGCCCCATTGCTTGTTTTGTTTGGGTATTTTTATATATATATTTATATATATTAAAAAAACCCCAAACCCTATGGTGTATAAGGTAAGCTGTAAGAAAGCTGGAGATGACAACAAACCAGAGTTGTGGCTAGTGGTTTGATAGAGGCAAACTTCCCCACAAAGGCCTGTGAGGGAGCACTGATGGGGAGATGTAGGCACGCATGGTCAATCTCAGGAGCAACCTAAGGGTTTTCCCCCAAGTCAAGACATGCTGACAGAGAACAAGACGGCTGAAACTTGTTGTGATGATATCATTGTTTTTCACTCCGTTCCAGAAGGAAACAACAGTTAGGCAACTGCAGCGTGTGTCGGGGTCTTCCGGTAATTTGTGAATTTATTGCACAGCTCAGCAGAATTGGACAGAGCAGGAGATGTCCCAAAGCTATTAAGCGCTTTCACATCTTATGAAAATGACTAGCTGGGCAGAGGGGAGAGTTATTTACACCATTTCACTTACCCATTTATAAAGAGGCAGGGAGCAACCATTCCTGGTTCACTCTGTGTGAAAGCAGTCTGATGGCCCCTGCACAAATGTGCAGCTCCAGATTAATTGCAGCCTGTGCTGTCTGTTCTTTTAATTAAAGGCCAAATGAGATACAAACATGATATTAGAGTGCATGTGTGTGGAAGGTGAGCTTTGGGGACATGGGAGAGGACTGAGGATTTTGTGGGACAGTATAGAAAAGCTGGAGGTAGCTGGCGATACTGCTGCGTCAGGGAGGCCCTGGCAGAGGTTCTGTGGTTTTCGTGGTTGTAGTGTGTAACTCAAAGACAATAATTTACAGGAAACAAGGATTTACAACTCACAAGCAGTTTCTTTGATTTGAACTATGCCCCTCTTTTTTTTCGCTGAAAAGAGTGAAGATAAACGCAACAAAATCAGGGAGCCAACTTGTGATCCAAACTGTACAGTTCTGCAGAAAAAAACCTAATGATGAGCTCAGCAGTGTCACGCTTCTTTACAAGAAGGTGAAGTCCAGAGCTGTGACCCCTACTTACAAAAAAGGGAGAGCAGCCTTTGCAAGAGGTGCTGGTCAGTGCTGTAAGAGAGGGAATGGTGGCAGACTGACCACATGGAAAGGCAAGTGGTGGGAAGCATGGAGTGAATTCTAGGTGGTAGCTTGTATGACAGACATTCTATGCGTACTAAACACTTATTTGTACTTATTTATGGAAGTCTGTTTGATGTGTTATAGTACCAGGCGTCTTTTATGACAGGAATCTTCTTGTCTTTAGCTTTCGCTGCAACAAGAGGACTGGCAGTCAGTAAAACTGTGCTTCTGTGTTTCATATTTTGGCTCTCACTGCATGCTAACCTATTTGAATTAGCTAATTCAAATTGTGTAACACATTATAGATATAGTGCCCTTGAATGATTTCATGTATTTGGTGTTGGTCTTCAAAAAGTCTGATGTATTCACAGTAAGAATATGCTGCCTAAAAAGAAGCTCAACCTTTGAGGCTTAATAAAAAATATGGGACTGATTTAAGAAAAGAGGAGAAAAACAAAAGAAGAAAAGAAAAAAAAGAAGGAGAAATAGTATGCCCAGGGATGCTCAACTTCTAAAACCACACCAAGGGTAGAACAAGGCAGAAATGTGACCATAAAGATTGCTGGTAGTTTGAGTGGCTAAAAACATTAAGAGAGTTGCAGTGTACCTGAGAGTCACTGAGAAAGGTAGGTTCAACCTTGACTAAATTATCTTTGTCCTAAAACCAAGTTCCAAAGTTTCCCGAAGTTAATGAAGGAAGCACTGCTGTGAACTTCAAAGCCCACATTATTTTAGGGCTGATAATTGTAGCCAATGAAGTTTTGCTATAGAATGGCAGCAGTTCTAACTGAAGGCACAGAAATGTTGTGATTTAATTGCGTTAATATGTTATTTTCTGTATTTTTAATCATCACGGTCCACCAAAAAATATTTGCAATATCATTGTTGTAAACTTTTTTCCTAGGCGAATCACTTCTCTTTTAATTTATCTAGTTTAGATGAGTTTAAGACCCAAGATTGCATGATATAATGTAAACCATTATAAATTCTGGGAGTAGAGACATTAATCTAAATGTAGTAGCCTTTTCTGAGAAGAAAGGTACTCCACATTAAGTGGAGATGAAATCACTATGAAGAATTTTACTAGAAATTGCGAATTGCTTTTATTTGTCTTTAAATCTGTAAGAACTTTGAAAATTGAATAGACTAGTCAGGAAGCTATGTGTAGATCAGTTCATGCAGCTTTGTTTTCTTACATGTGACTGTCCCATAGATCCAAAGAGATCGGTCTGTCCCAAACTGTGTTCTCTGGCCTCCAGTCTCTTTGACTGTAGCAATCCATGCTGTCCACTCCCTTCCACACCTGATCTTACAAATACCTGTGAATCCCACACCCTAGCAAAACCAGCCCTTGCCTCATCCAGCTCAGCTATCCCCCCAGTTTTGCATTCCACCTCCAGAAAACCTCTTTGCACAGGGTAGTTCCAGCTCTTTCCCATACTCCCCTCCTCCTGCTCCTACATGGCTTAGTACATCCCTGCACCCATCAGAGAGAGAACAAGCCCTGGAGCATATCTGAAAATGAAAACACTCNTTTTTTTCCTCCTTAATTTAGTTTCTCTTTACCATTTTGCTGTCAGCTTGAGCAAGCGACAGCTGGCTAAAACATCATTGTTACCAGTTACGGAAACGCTTCCTCTTTTGGAGATCATTTGAAATGAGCTATGCTTACTTTGCTTGAGCAACACTCTGAAAGCATTCTCCTTGCCTGCAGGTATTGTATTGATCTAAGTTGTGTCATCCTGGCTGATATAAGTTGTTTTGCATCTGGAATAGAAAGAATGAAAAAAAAACCCCAACACCTAAGTGGGCCCTACTCCTTTCTCCCAGGTAGAGGCTTGGTTTTGGCTTGCAGCATGTCAACGTGAAGATTAAACCTCCCTGCCAAAAAAAAAGAAGTGCTGATGAAGACTTCAGCAATGTTTCCTATGAGTCGAAACTAACATCTGAATCTGGAAGAAGGGGAAAAAAAAGCTTACTCAAAAGTACAAGGATCTGAAATGTTTTCTGGGGTTTTCTCAGCTTTGTGATACAAAAGGGGAATAACAGTCTTTAAGGACAGAGAGAGCGGAATTTTTCTTGTGGTAAAGAGGGAGTTTCCAGTCCACGTGAAATCCTGTTACGCCTCAAGCAGCATTGTGAAGGTAGCAGAACAAAATCTGTGGAAATCACTAGTCTAAGCACTGGCTAAGGTTAACCATCTCTGCCTTTGCAGCAAGGAGAATTGCTCTTTGTTGAATACTGGTATTTTTGTACTTATTCTCATTCATCTTCTCTTGGGTGATTTTTTCCCACACTCCCCCCTTGTTTTTTGTGATGCCTTACCATTCTGCAATGCTAATTTTGCCTCCACACGCTTTCTGGTTCTTGGTCAACTTTATTATTAGACCTTCTTTTAAGGGGATGAAAATTGAGAGACCATCAACAGTCAGAAGTGATGCTAATTCACAACTCTTCTAATCACACACTGAGGACAATATGATAATGTGTGTCAAAGCCTTTCATCTATCAGGATTTTGGGAGTCTTATTTTTATCCGCTGTCAGCCTTGTTTAAAAAAAAAAAAGTCTCGCTCCATGAATATATACTTTTTAAATTAATGGATAGGTTATAACCTTTTGGAACATTTTTCTGGAAATTGGGATAATTGAAAGATTTTCTTGGAGATCTGCAGAACTGAAGAAAATTCCAACCTGTACTGAGGCTGTTAGGTGACCAGACTTCATTTGATTGAAAATGTTCATTCCTGATCCTTTAGGAAGTACTGAGCAACGTAGATACCAAATCTTAGTTGAATATATTTCACATAGACCTATGACTGGTATTGCCTACGCGTATTTTACTTTACCAGATGCGGGCTGGCCACAGGTGGAATGGAAAGGGTGGATTCAACTTTGAAGAAGGTTGTGCGATGCTGATGACACGATGGTCCAGAACTGTAATGAAGACTGTGATTTTTCTAGGATTGTGTAGGAAAACTAACCAGTCTGGATAAAAGATTGAGAAGAAAGACACTCACAAATGGTCAGCTTCTAGTGATGGACCTGCTTTCTGTCTAGACAGTGAAGCTGCAGCTTGGTCACAAAATGTGTCTAGCACCCAGTTTGACCTCTTTTTCTAAGGGTTGCAGAAACAGAGACCCTGTCTCCCAGCTCCTTTCCTAGTCAGGTGAGCTGAGGACTAAGACTATAAGACTGGCCCATACCAGGACATATCAGCTTAATGACATGCAAATATTCTGCAAGAAATTAGAATTAGATAAATTGCATTTATCTAATGTAAGAATTTAGATAAATTAAGTTTATGTAATACTCATTCTGAAGTGAAAACGGAAACTTAACATGATGACCTTATTGGGTTGCAGACCAAAAGTACTTGCGAAAAATGTCTTTTGGGTTTTGTTTTTTTTTCCTCTCTTCGTTTGATCTTATCCCATCCTGTAGCATTTTCCTGTACTGTCCTGGTTTCGGCTGGGATAGAGTTAACTTTCTTTCTAGTAGCTGGTATAGTGAGAAGAATGTTGATAACACACTGATGTTTTCAGTTGTTGCTAAGTAATATTTAGTCTCAAGTCAATGATTTTCCAGCTTCTCATGCACAGCCAGCAAGAATGCTGGAGGGGCACAAGAAGTTGGGAGGGGACACAGCCAGGGCAGCTGACCCAACCTGGCCAAAGGGGTATTCCATACCATGTGATGTCATGCCCAGCATATAAACTGGGGGGAGTTGGCCTGGGGGGAGATTGCTGCTCGGGAGCTAACTTGGCATTGGTTGGTGAGTGGTGATCAATTGCATTGTGCATCACTTGTTTTGTATATTCTAATCCTTTTATTATTATCATTTTATTATCGTTCTTATTAGTTTCTTCCTTTCTGTTCTATTAAATGATTCTTATCTCAACCCACAAGTTTTACCTTTTTCCTTCCGATTCTGTCCCCCATCCCACTGGGTGGGGGGAAGTGAGCGAGCGGCTGTGTGGTGCTTAGTTGCTGGCTGGGGTTAAACCTTGATACGGTACCATCTCCACATTGATCTTAATAATCAGTTCCACAGACTCTTGCTCCTCTGCCCTCAAAGTCTTGTTCTCATCCTCAACATCTGCTGTTTCTAATTGCAGGCTCCTATGCCTTCCCAGAACCTACAGCATAGTGTAGCCATAGCTCATGGCAGCTTTGGAGGAGATGGCTTGATAGCAGCAGAGGAGCTTATAAAGGGGACAGTTTCAAGGCTGGAACAGAGCGCAGTGCTCTGGTGTCTCCACCTGCCTCCACAGGGGCAGAGCCTTGGTCTCCTGCCTCCGGGGCCACATGGGAAGGGGTACACAGATGTGCAGAGCTGTCTAGAAACAGGTGCATGCATCACAGTAAAATTGGAGCTTTCTGTGACTTTAATTGCCTCACTTGGAAAAACAGTCATCTGGAGTCAAACCAAGTGGGGTATTTTTCCTTCCATTTTTAGAAGGAAAGTTACATTAACTATTTCTTGGTATTTTTACATTTTATATTAATCCACTATTATTAGTTTAATTTGGAAACAAAAATAAAAACATTTAATTTTGAAAAATGGAAATTAATCGTATAGGTGTGTTACTTTTAAAAAATTGATTTTTAGCCCCAGGAAAAATAATATAAATTTTCTAGTTGTTTTTTAGTAATCAAAATATGCATGTTTCGCAGCAAATAAAAGTTTAGTTTTATTCTGACAAAAAACCAGCTAGCTGCTATGTGAGAATTTGATGCATGACATCATCTCTGGAGGATATGTTCTCATTTTTCAACTCTGACATCAAAAGACAGTGTGTTTTCCTTTCTTTACATTGCTTTAGTCTGGCTTATCTTTTTTTGGTATTGTATAGCAACCAGGAATGCACACAAGACATCTATTTTCTGCATATTGTTATGTATATTTCACCTAATAACCTCATTAATGAAAAGCTTTTCCTAGTTGGGCTACAGACAGTGTGTATTACGGTTTATTGGATATTTTAATCCTTTATTTGGGTGGATGATTTGATGTCATGAGGAACTGAAAAATGCAGTCTACTTTGAAGGTGCTGTGCACAGTTTGTACGTTGAATTTGCATAAACCAGATGCTGAAAATAACGACATTCCTACCACTGGGCTCTCATTTTACTTGAGACTTATTTTGGGTTTGGAGATTATCTAGAAGCAAAGCCTGTAAATGCTGCTTCTGTTTTCTAACAGCAAGAGCAAAAACCTGCATCCCTCCACTCCTCAAAGCAGTTGATCATTCTGCAGCTGAGTCATCCCCATGTGTTTATTTTACGTACACTCTTGAGTTTGTTTTTTTTACCCTAATTGCTGTGGTTTTTTATACCCAAGAATTATTTTGCCACATACAAAGCAATTTCATTACTGCTTGCTTAATCTGTTCTGATTACATGTCTTCTAACTTGACAGGAGTCATAACCATAGGTGCTAAATCCCATAGAAAATATCACATATAATATAGAATTTAAACTAATAATTGGCTCTTTACTGAAGAGGTCACTAAAGCTTGTATGAGTTTGGTCTACAAAGCTCTTTTGTTGAACTCTGTTCTTTTCTGAAGGCCAGTGTAATCTCTACTGTATATTGCACGAACAAGGGCGAGACAGCAAAGAAACACCCAGTGACATGCTGGGCAGAGCTAGATTAAAGAGATGTAGACCCTCAGCCTGTTGGAAATGGGCTGAAGGGGAGGGTGGCCTGTATTTCAAAGAACTTAAAGGTCACATAAAGTTCAGCAGCCTGGGACACTGCTTTCTGCAAGAAGTGTGGTCAGAATCAGAGCTGAGATTCCTAATGATGCTCCGCAACTTTTAAAGACATTTTGAATGTGAGACTGAAGGAAGACAGTATCTCCTGGCATCACTGTCTTTTATTTTCTTTACAAACAAAACCAAAAACCCCACCAAAAACAACAGAAAGAAAAAAAAAAAAAAGCAAGCTTCTGTGAAAATTTAGTAGCTTTAGATGGTACCATTTTCCTTAGGGACGAGGGAGACAAAATGCTGATGGATTATTTTGATTGGGAAACCAGCTGAGTTGTGGGGGATGTGGAGCCAAAGGAAATAATGAACAAGGAGTGTAACCGAGCATGGTGCAGAAGGAAGGGAGGTTGGAATAGCAGGGCTGTAGGATGTGATTTATGGAGAAGGAAGATGGCTTAAGGTGAGCTGCTGGATCACCAGTGAGGCTGGGGAAGAGGCTTGTGACTGTTGGTTACAGTTGCTTACTGCTAAATTGCCTAAGAGAACTTGTTATGACAGGAACACCCACAAGAAGGAAAATGAAAGTAGATAGTAATGGTGAGTAATTTTTGAGTGCTCATAGAAGCATTTTCTCACTTAGAGGTTAGAGATGTGTTCCCGATCAACTCAGTTTAATTAGAAATGCTCCTCATATATTAAAAATTTTAAAAAGGGATACTAAAAAAATTGTCAAAGAAAAAAGATCAGCACCATCATCTCACTTGTCCTCTCCACTAAAAGTTGTAAGTTCCTTCCCACCATAAAACTCTGACTTAATACTTCTTGGAGAAAACTTGATACTTTTCAATCTTCATGTTATGAGAAACAGGGTTTTTATGGCTCCTCACTGATGCATTGTTACATAAATCACTATAAGACAACAGCAGATCTTTGATGGTACCTAGCACAAGGCCCAGGTCTGCCAGGTAACTTCCCAAAAGCAGCAGCACAAGATTCTTGTAAGGTTCCCAGTGTACTCTGCTTTCCAGGCAGGCTTAGAAATATTGAAAAGGAAGAACAACATATTACTGTTAATAAGTATGAGATGACTCATTGTCCAAACATCAGTTGACACTGGCTAATAAGAAACATAGCAGCAGGACCAGGAAATTAACTGATTTTCTCAGGTCAGTCTGCTTTCAACATTCCTGCTGATACTCCAACAATGATACAAGATATAAATTCCCAGACTTTTCTGGGGAAAAAAATATCCTACTGCTCCCACTCCCTAACCAGGTCATTTGCGTCCTCACCCAAAATCCAACTCTCAAGCCACTGTCTGTATACGTTGATTTTTAAAATTTCTTTTCTTTTCTTTTCTTTTTCAACAAAGAGAACAGCAAATCCTGAGTGAAACAGTACATATCTGTGAAGTGGATTGGGACAACCATCTTCGTGGGCTTTTTAAAATCTAGGTCAGAGTGTATTCAAATTCTGACTGATGTAATCACTTTTGGTGGCAGAAAGTCTAATAGAGCAAAGCTGTTTGTACTTGAATGTCAACTCAAATGCTTCCCATACCGATGGTTTTGATGTCCGCCCCGCCCCCAGTTCCTTCACGAGTAGCACAGATAATGAAGGAGTCTGTGACACAATGTCTTCATTGTGCAAATGACTCTTGGCTCTTGGTCCTTTTATTCTTGCACACAGATGAAGAGGCTGCTTGGCTTTCCAGCAGACAGTGAACTGCATCTGACTGAAGATGCAGAGAAAGCAGAAGGGTGGAGGAACAAATGTGTGTATATGGTGGAGCTATCCCCAATCCCTTTGATTATGGCACTATGGACATTCACATAGTGTGTTCAGCCTGCTTTAAGCCACCTTGTGTTTCTATTACTACAAACATTTGACTTCAGCTCAGGCCCTGAAACTCATGAGCTGTCTGAGGTTGTCACAGAGAGGTCTGTGGGTGCTGTTTGAAGCTAGCCCTGCTGTGAGCAGGAGGTTGGCCTAGGTGATCTCCACAAGTCCCGGCCAGTCTCCATAATTAAGTGGTTCCCTCTGTTTCCAGCTGGGCCAGAACCAGCCATCTTAGTGCTAGTCTGTGCCAGGCTTTGCTGCTCCCTGGGGGAGATGGGTGGCTTCTCAATTTTCTCCAGTTCTCTGCTGCCCACCTGGTATTTCTCCCCCTTATCGGTGCTCAGCCTTCACAGTTGGAAGAGGAGCAATGAACCCCAGCAGGACCCCCTCCCAAGTGCAGAGACTTCTAGAGAGACTTCTACATCACTTTCTGCTAGCAGGTAGATGAACCTTTCTTTTTTAACCTTGGCAATGTTGTTCACAGAGTTACAAAACTGGCTGGCGATGCTCCCCGAGAGGAGTCCTGACTGCCTTCTCCCTGCTGCCGTTGCGATGTGATGCAGTGGCAATGCTCTTCCTCCTTTTTGGTGATGTAGCTGAAGTCAGGTCTGCTGATTGCCTTCCCCCAGCGTCTGCTGCAGGATTGCTGACCCTTTGAACTTTGCAGTCTGTCAGCAGAGTGTGTGTAAGGCAGGGAGCACAGTCATCTCGACAGGAAAGTGCTTACTGGGGAGCTGTGAATCACTTCACAGGGCTGGTGGCATGCTTTCCCTTCTTCACCACAAGTGTTGGAGCTCCTGACACGCGCCCAGCCGGGAAGGGGCCCTGCCAGCAGCTGGGGTGCATCAGTGCAGGGGTCTGCTCCGAGTCCCCAGCTGCCTGGGGAGCTTTGTCATGGCTTTGGCTGCTCCCAGGAGATGGGTGGGAGCGGGGCTAAGTGCTGAGCTCACTCGGAACAGCTTCAGGGGCACTGAGCTGGAAGGAGAGCAGCTAGCAATTGTACGTGAGATCTGCACTGTCCTGGAGAGGGATTCGGCGCTTGCGGCCTGGATCGAGAGCCTGTCTCTGCTGGGCATGCTGTTACTGTTTGTTTATTGTCACAGTGTCTAGGAACTGCGCTTATGGATGAAGACCTCTATTGTGACTGGAACTGTGTAAACACATGGTACCTACAACATCCTCCCTTACCCTTCTCATGCCCCCTCCAATACAGTGTAAGCACTGAGTGTAAACCATGGGATAATAGGAAGGTCCTAGCAGTTGGAAGGAGATAGGGAGGCAATTTTGGTCACCACTCTCATCTGTATACTATGACAAAAGGGATTGTGTATCCTTGGAAAAGGATAGGAAAATGCTTTTGCTTTTGTTTCATGGGAGCTCCTTACGAGTGTGAGTTTTTGCAAGAGGTGCCTTCCTGAGACGAACAGTGGTGATGAATATGCTGACTGGCACTGGGAGCTAATTTTTCTGTATAGATGGATAGGTAGGCAGAAATCAGAAAGGCCTTGAAAGGGAAGATAAAGAGCTTCAATTTCATCTGGGGGCCAACAGTGGAAGGGTGTGTCGTGGTTTAACCCCAGCCAGCAACTAAGCACCACACAGCCGCTTGCTCACTCCCCCTCACCCAGTGGGATGGCGGAGAAAATCGGGAAAAGAACTAAAACTGGTGGGTTGAGATAAGAACGGTTTAATAGAACAGAAAAGAAACTAATAATGATAATAATAACACTAATGAAATTACAACAGTAATAATAAAAGGATTGGAATATACAAGTGATGCACAACGCAATTGCTCACCACCCACTGACCGACGCACCCGGAAGTCCCTGAGCGGCGAAGCGCCCCCCCCCCCAGTTCCTAAAACATCATATGGTATGGAATATTCCATTGGCCACTTTGGGTCAGCTGCCCTGACTGTGTTCCCTCCCAGCTTCTTGTGCCCCTGCAGCTTTCTTGCTGGCTGGGCATCAAAGGCCAAAAAACCTTGACTTTAGACTGAACATTACTTGGCAACAACTGAAAACATCAGTGCGTTATCAACATTCTTCTCATACCTAGCTCAAAAACATAGCACTGTACCAGCTACTAGGAAGACAATTAACTCTATCCCAGCTGAAACCAGGACAGGGTGCGATGGAGAAAAGATGAGAGAGCCGATCTTTTCAGCTGCTTTCTCAGTAGGTCGGGGCAGGACAAGACTGTGCTTGACAACTCCCGAGAAAAGGATGTTGCAATACTCGACATGAGGAGAACATGGATGGGATTTTTGGCTGGCTGGCTGGGGTAGGAAATGTCTTAGACAGGAAGAACTGCTACAATTTAGCTGTGGGCTGAACCCGAAGACTCAAAGAGAAGCCAGTCTCCAAGTCTCTTGCCTTGGTTTTGGGTAGACAAAAGGCATAGCTTTAAGTGAGGAGACAGGAGAATAAGAGGAATTAAAAGCTTTATTGAGGATACAAATATAGTAATATTCTTTTTGCTTTTTTGGAAACACTTTGCAACATACATCTGAACTTCATTATTCCTTTCACAGTAGCCCCTTCATTATTTCTGAGCCTAAACCAGCCATTTGGTGTGCTAGTGAGGGTTTCTTCTCTTTGTTGTCAGAAGCAGAAGTCTATTAATTAATGTACTTGTTCCATTTAGTTTTACTGAAGCTGCCAGTTTGTAGTGTGGAAGCAAACACTTTCTCTGACATCTGAAATTGTGTGACTGAGGAGCTGGAGTGTTTACATGGGGTTAGCTGGGGAAGTGGTTGCTAGCTCTGAAAAGCACATGGGAAAAACAGGGGATTGATTTAGATTAAAAGTTAAGCATGTCTGGATAAAAGTAAACAGTTGGATTGCAGCTCTTATTTTACGGGAGTTTTTTATAGCTCTTTATTGAATAGTCTTGCCCATGTTCTGCATTACATTTCATTGGCACTCTAGCATGGCGCATTCTTAGGGGGTTTTATTAGGAGCTTGCCTTTAACACATTTCCCTTTTCCATTATACATTAACTCCCTTTTCAGTTTTATGTACATTAGATTGCAGCTTGTCAACAAACATCTGTTATCTTTCTAAGTTGTCTGGTAAAATTATGAGGCCAGATAACAACACTTAGAGGTAGAGGATAGGAACTGTCTATCAGGGTGTGCCTTGTACATAAAGGAAAAGGAACGAGGGATGGAAGGAAGGTATACAAAAGGTCAGATCTGCTGAAAATAGACTCTGGTTAAAATACTGACTCACAGGAATATAGAAAATGACAAGGACTTAGCATATAGGTGGATTGAGCAGGCTAATTTTGTTATAAGTATTTCAGTTTTTTTCACAGAGGATAAAGTGAAAAGCAGGGGGAAGAGATGAACAGAGATCATGGAGTGCGAGACGAGAGTTTAGGGAAAGTAGTAGAAGTCATAAGATGGAGAGAGAGTTCTGAACTACATTGGAGCATCTGGTCCCCAGTAATGAACAAAACCAAAATTAAATATACTTTTGCATACCCCAAAATTCTGAAAAAGGAGTGTGGTGTTTGTTTGCAGCGCTGAGGTACCACTTGCAATTCTAAAGAAGGTGGGGTTTTGTAAGGATTAGTTTTATCACCTTTTGTTTCCCTGTGTTTGATCTGGACAAATATAATGAGACTGAAAGTGATTACAACGTTAAAATGTACCTTAGGTTATTTGTAGTTTATCAGATACCACTGAAGGCTAAGATGATCAGTGCTGAGTGATGCAATGACCCTCTCGCTGTCTTCCTAGCAGGGCTCAGTTTCTCTTTAGCAAGTGTTTGTCTTCATCAGACACACTGCTGAGATGATAGCTTCTCACAGATAAACATACTGTTACAGGAAACTGTCTGTTCTGCAGGACACTTGGAGGGATTTCTCTTGCATTAAGCAGACTGTCTGTACATCATGTATTGGAATACCCAGCATCATCTCTACCACATACATCAGAGGGGAATACATCAATCCTTGGTTTTCCTTTAGAGGCAATCACTGTGATTTTATTAAACATTTAAAATATTTTTTTCAATGTTTTAGAACCTAAGTGTTATATTTTAAGAAGGTTTGGTTTGGTGAAAGCACAGAAGTGGGTCTTGTAGCCCTGGAAGGTTTTTCACTTTTATAATGGATTTGCACATTTGTTTGTTTGTTTGTTTGCCAGATGGATTAGAAACTTCTGGAGTTCTGACAGATGGAAATGTAACCAGAAGCCTGTACTGCTGGGATGTTTACACTGCAGTTTGCAAATTCGCCTGTACAAGAAAATCCCTTCTGTGCCTCATGAAAAAGTCTGGCAATTGAAGTGTGTGCTGGTGTCATAGGTAGATCAACTCATGAGCTAACAGCACATGTGAGTTGTAGTGGGATAAAGCCAAAACCCCTTATTCACCCACAGGTGAGTTGAAATATTTTTTCTTCCCCTCATCTGGCACACAGATGCCAGGCAGACAATTAATTCCTCATGGCCCTGAATTCAGCAGCCACAGGAGGTGGCTCCCATCTCTGGATGACATGTGGGTTAGTCCAGTCACAATACAAGGAAGGACGATGACATGAGGGAATAAAATAAGGCAGCATATTTCCTCCTTTCCTGTGCTAGAGACGAGATCTCATCAGGGCAATGACAAGAGCACACTTTAGGCAGTCCCATGGGTGAGTCCCCTTGCCTGCCGTTTCTGAGTGGCTGGAAAGTAGGGAGGAATAGGTCCTCTACCCATGGCTGGGGGATCCGGTTTCATTTAACCTTCTGAGTCTGAACCTGATTTCACAGTTGGAAATTTTTTACTGATCAGAATTAGGCCCAGAGTGTATGATTTTTGCTTAATGATGATGAAGCAGTCCCATTAAGTGCAAAGCACATAACAATGGTTGAATTTTGATCAGATCAGATTTTTGAGAGGGTTTAGTTCCAATTGCAGAACGATGCACAGAAATACAAAGCTACAAAATTAAATAAATGAGTAGCAGCTCACAATGGTAAAGGCTAACGTTAAAGTCCAAAAAAATCAAAGTACATGTTTAGACATATCTAGACATGTTTAACACTGATACCTGAACAATTCACAGAAACCAGGTTGTGGGTAAAGCCATTTGCTATAGAGATTGGCAAATTCCCAGGTGGAGACTAATCTTTATCAGCTCAGCAACCACAAGGAACAACGAAACTTTGCATTACCTGTTTTTATGATAAGCTAAATAGGAGAAATTACAGAGCCAAACTATCTGTGTAATTTTTTTTCAGTTTGGCTTTAGGGTGAGCTTGACTATAGAGAAAGTACTCTGTCTGGTTGGTTTCCTCTGATGACAGTGTAGCTCCTTTTACACTGAAAGAAGAAAATACCTTTTAAAGGAAAATATGAGCATAAACCCATGAAACCTGATGTGGGAACTTTAGCAGGTATAGCACATCAAACTACATCTAAGCCATTTCTTCTCTTTTGGTTTTACCTATACTAGAGTACTTACTGACTGTGCTGCTTTTATGTTACATTTCCTGCTTCGGTTTTCAGTGCACAAGCTGTAGGAGGTTTTTTAACAAAAATTTCCCAATAGTAAATTTGTGTCAAGAAATTCTTCTGGTCTGCCCTTGCAGATAGAGTATGTGGTATGAAACAGCGAGAAATGGCTATTTCACTAGTGGAATTCCACAGCCTGGTGCCCCTCTGTTGTAAGCACAACTCTGCATGGTTTGTGTTTGCGTTTTGGCATCAGAGCACCTTGGGAAGCATACTGTATGAACTGAGCTGCCTTGGCAACGTTCTCTGCTTCCTTGTACTGCATTGTGGAAGGTATATTTTGTAATCGAGCTCAATTTTTTTCCCTTTATTTTAGTGTTATTTTTTTAGTGTTAATAGGTTCTGGATTTATTGTTTAATAGGTTAGTATAGTGTTAATATGTTCTGGGAGGGGAGATCAGAATTGCCTTTGCTATGAGGTCAGTGCTGTGGTGAGATCTATGAGGATTTTTAGTGTGTGGGAGTGAACTTTCCAATCTCAGGCAAGCAGCCAAAAAGGCCTCAGCTCCTATGTACACAGTAATGTAGACGACTCTTGGAGAGCTCCTGGTAGCTCAGGGAACCTGAGATCTCGAGATCCGTGCAGTTCTTCAGAAAATGGGTTTGAATGAATTGCCTGCAAAGGGTCTGAACTTTAATCTTGATTTATGTATACTTTAATCCTGACGTGTATACTGTTAAGTTTCCTTTTTGCCTTGAATTGTCTAAAATTGCCACCCACTTGTCTCAAAATAAAGGCTCTTCTTATGGAAGACAGGAGTATATCTTGGAGAAGTGACAAGTACTTGGTATATCTCAATGCCTTTCTGGTCTTAGGCCACTGGCATGCAGTGGACTATTGATGAGTCAAGTAGAGCATCCCATATAGGTAGTTATCCCTAGAGATTACAAGTCAAAACTGTGCTCTGTTCCTCTCTTGTCCCACTTCGCTGCAGCTCACCCTATGCCTGCTTCTTCTAGGCAACATTCCTTTTGCAGGACCACTAGCCATAGGCTATATGGGGTTTCTTGCAGGTCATCTGCATTGGTTGTGATGGGGGAGGATACAGGGCCTTCCTAGCTGCGCTTCCCCTCACTGACGGCAACAGAGAAGCGAGGGCCCACGAATGGGGGGCCCTTGGCAGTCCAAAAGTTGAAAATGCCAGACCCCACTTCCTGTATCAAATGCTCCTTTTTTCAAGGGAAGGTGATGTAACATTGCCAAGGTCAGCTTTGAAGTTAACAAAGGCATTTGACTGCTGTCAGAAAGCTCAGTATATAGTCTTTTAGCTAGATGAGTATATTTTATATGCTTTTATTATATGAAAATCCTGTGTCAGTGAAGAATCTAATAAAAATTGTTGGTTGCGGTCTGTAGTTTTTAACAGCATTCACAGCCAAAACATAGGCCAAATTGGCAGGAAGAGGTAAGTATGAAGCGACCTGCATGTGCATAGCTACAGCTCTCCTTGATGGAATGAAGCATCCCATGGTAACAAGTTTATTCTAACTCTTCCCTTCGTTAAATCAACCTTCTTCCTGCTAATATTTGTACCCTCTCAGGCATGCAAATAGGGATAGGTAGAGGATGCTTGTGTTTCTGTTTATATGAAAATAAAGTGTACGCTTCTGTTATCCACTGATAGTGAGATGCCTGGGGTGAAGTCAGACCCAAGCAGGCCAACAGGGAAAGCATGCGGGAAATCAAGCCCTACTAGAAGAGAGGAATGCAGGGTTTTGCATTAGCTGAAGCAGTGAGTAAAGCCTGAGGAAGATCTGAGAGGAGACACCATAGAAACATAGAATATTTTGGGTTGGAAGGCACCTTTTACGGTCATCTAGTCTAACACCCCTGCAGTGAGCAGGGACATCTTCAACTAGATCAGGCTGCTCAGAGCCCTATCCAACCTGACCTTGAGTGTTTCCAGGGATGGGGCATCTACAGTCTCTCTGGCAAACCTGTTCCAGTGTTGTTCTCACTGTAAAAAATTTCTTTCTTATGTCTAGTCTGAATCTACCCCCTTTTAGTTTAAAACCATTACCCCTTGTCCTATCACTACAGGCCCTACTAAAAAGTTTGTCCCCATCTTTCTTATAAGCCCCCTTTAAGTATTGAAAGGCTGCAATAAGGTCTTCCTAGAGCCTTCTCTTCTCCAGGCTGAACAACCCCAACTCTCTCAGCCTTTCCTCATAGGAGAGGTGTTTCATCTCTGATCATTTTTGTGGCCCTCCTCTAGACCTGCTCCAGCAGGTCCATGTCTTTCCTGTACTGAGGACCCCAGAGCTGAAGGCAGTACTCCAGGTGGGGTCCTACGAGAGCAGAGCAGAGGAGCAGAATCACCTCCCTCGACCTGCAGGCCACGCGTCTTTTGATGCAGCCCAGGATACAGTTGGCTTTCTGGGCTGTGAGTGCACATTGTTGGCTCATGTCCAGCTTTTCATCCACCAATTAATTACCACTGGGTAATTAGGTCTGAGGAGAGCAGCTTGGGAAATGGAAGTGAAGCTTGAGGGGAGGAAATCTGGAAGAATTCCTGTGGGAAACAGTGCTTATGGATCTCATGGCTGCAACCCCAATCTGTCTTCTGAGGTTTAAAATCTTACATCTTGTAGGGGGACACCACAGGCAAAGTTTTGCATGCAGAAGCAAATGTGACTGGTGTAATTGTACCAGTTCACAGCCTCAAAGGGGTCTCACCAATTCCACAGACTTCCCTTGGTTTTCAGTCTTTGTTACATCGAGCATGTAAAAATGTAACCAAAGCTGCTTTTTCCCCTTTCCATTCTGTTTTCCCTATTTTGACCTGATGCATATCAAATTATTCTAGCTTTTAGAAACATATTTATTTAAAAAAAGAAATGCACATTTTTCTTTCAAGAATACAAATAGTTCTGCTTAGTAATCCTTTTTTTCTAAATTAAGCGTTCATTTCCAAAATCTACTGGGGGCAAAAAGCAAGCTTCGTTTTCTATTTCCTGCAATATTTACCTACTATAGAATCCTAATTCATGATACAGTAAATGATTCTAGGTTTTCATCAGATATATCTTTCTACTTTATTATGTTGTCTTCCTTCAGTACTGTGTTAGTATTGAAGACATACCATAATGCTTCTTAATACTAAAATTTTTACAAGTGTGTCATATACACTAATTTCCTATCTTGAAATTATTGTTTTAGAAAATTTCCCCTTAGTGTATGAACTAATATCTTCATTATCTCTCTTTTCTTTAGGTTTTTGGAAAAAATAAAATTAATACAGAAATAACCCTTTCAGACTAAAGATTTTAAAATTTCCAGAACAGATTAGCAATAATGTAGTTGCCAAAACCACAATGTCTCACAAGTAAGGTCACAGCTAAAAAATGCAAACCAAACAAGCCCTACTCCCCAAAGGCTGTTTTCATTTAAGAGAAATTTTCCTCGCTCTCAGATCAGATTTCAGATATGTATAAAGTAAAGGATATTGCACTCTGCAACCAAAATAAAGCTCCTGAATGCCCCTTATTTTGGAGAATATAACCCATTCCGGTACTGAAATTACTTCTGTTCCATACAAATCTGTTGTTCCTTCATCTTTGTTATCAATAATTGCTTATTTGAAGAATTGTGAAGCAGGATTTTGCCATACTCTCACAGAATAGCTCCTAGAGGAATTTACTGTCATGGAGAAGCAATCTTTTATGATTGTGTGTGATCGCATCCTGAGTCTTCCTTTTGCATCGCATCAAGCTTCTTGGCCATGGAAGACTGAGAAATTTAAACTGAAAAAAACCCAGTTTGTCTCTATGCAAAGGGAATAACTATTCCTTAGTTCAAGCTCAATGAGTAGAGCTGTATTTTGTGAATAGTTTATTCAGTTGACTTCATTCTTTTCCAGGTCACAAATCTTCTGGTTTGCATTTTATTTGTTATTGTTATTACTACAAGTATCATCGCAATGCCAGGCAACTATAGTCACAGAGGAGGATTCTGTTTTGAACGTAGCACAGAGAAACGGTCCCTGCCTCACAGAGCTTGCTGTTTAAGTATATAACAACTCAAGTGTCTGGAGGGCCTATGTGCAGAGACAATAGGGCAGTAATGATTACCAAGAGGAACTGTGGTCATCGTATGCCAAATTGTTTTCAAGATTCTGTAAGTATCAAAACAAGGAAAGTTTTTTAAGCAGGTACTTGAAACAGAATAGTAATTTTCATTTTGCAAATATTAACAGAGAGATCCTCCAAGTTTTGAATGCAAAGTGGATATAAACACAAAGGCAGAAGCTTAAAAATGTAAAATGTAATGATTAGGCAACAAGCATCACTGGCAGTGAAAGTTGAAATCTGACCTTGATGTTATATGAGAGATGATGAATACAAATGGATCACGTTATGAAAAATCTTGAAGGTGAAGTTCAATAGTCTATGTTTGGTGTACTACAGCAAAGGAAAGATGCAGAGAGAACTGAGAAGTTCAAACAGAGGAAAGAAATTAACTCTGAAGTAGCACATAGGCTATGTATGAAAAGGTCAAGAATGTTCTTAAGGAGAAAGACATTACAGTGATGAGATGACTACCTGAGGAGTAAGTCTTAGATATGTAAAAGGTTCAGGAAGGATATATCTTGGTGGTGGTGTACGAAAAGGATTACAAGACTTAGGCATAGCCTCAACATGAGGACTTAAGGACAAGTCAATGTCAGAAATGGTGTCACGAATGTTTTAGTGATGGCAATGCATCTTATCTATTGTGCCTAAGAAAAAGGGTGTCAGGTATTTGGAAGGGAATTATGAATCTTTTTTAGATTCTGATGGGCTTGAGATGTCATCTTAATGTCTATAAGAAGATGCTTGACACATGGGAGAAAGTTTTTGTTGGGACAAAAGTACCCAGTGTTCTCTTGTAGATCTGTAAACTGTCGGACTAGAGATGGGAGCTGAGTTTGTCAATCTTATGATTTACTAGAGATAAAGTATAAATGGAGAAGTGGGAAGGATTGTGTCTTTATGAACTTGGAAAACAGCTGACACTCAAGAAGGGGGTAAGGATTAAATATTGGTTGTCAGGTTGCTTATAGCCTGGGAGCAGCTTCTTTTGAGTGCCAGGACTGGAGAAGAGGTAGGATGGCAAGGTAAGAAGCTGCTTCCAGGCAGTGGTTGCACAGAATATGCTCAATGAATTTGAGGTGAAAGGAAGCCAGGGATGTGCTTGGACATTGTTGATACTGGAGAATTGAAGACATGTTGGAGTCTTTAGAGGAAATATCCAGAAATATTTAGGAGGAAATGGAAGTGACATGACTACGCATGAAACAGATCAGGGGACATGCTCAGAAGGGAATGACAGGAGTAAGTGAAGTAAGTAGAGGGAGAGATCAAATGAGAAACTTTGGTGGCTTTCTTTTGCATGTAAATTAGAGGGCTTTATGTCCTAGGATCTTAATTAAACTTTGTATTTGTGAATGTAAGTACATGTAAATAGGATTTGTGTGGGTCAATTTACCTGGATTCAGCAATTAAAACTTGCTGTATGCAATTTTTTGTATGCAACACATCTTAAATATGTTTCTGGATTTGAAAAAAAGACTCTGTTACTTTCACAGGAATCCAGCTGTAAGGAGTTAGTTGCAAAGGCTGGTTTCTACACACAGGAGTTTGATTCCCAATACTCCTGTTATAGCCAAGGGGACATGGTTCCTACAGGAGATACTTCAGATCACCTGCAAAGCTCCTGATCTGAACGAGCCTCTCGAGGAATCTATGAAGGCAGCCTTGTGAAGTTGCTCATCAGACTTCACAAATACTTTCCAAAATTCACCCTTGTATACTCAGGAAAAAAATTGCACTACATGATTTAAACTGTGTCTGAATATAGAAGCACCAATACATAGTTTGCTGAGAGAGATTCACGTTATATTTGAAACTTCTTGAACGATTTGGCTTAGACTGACCCAATCCTGAACTCCAACAAAAATGAAAGAATAGAATTAAAATCCAAACTTGCTTTCACTGTTGGGTTCAGGAAGGATGGAGCTGATGGACTGAGGCATGAACAACTAATTTTAGCAAGGAAGAAGGGAAGGAAGCTAAGCAGACTACAAATTAACTTAACTGTTATAAAAATGAGTAACAGAGTTTGTAGGAAGTTGTATTATCTTTTGCTAGACCAACCAATGTTGGAAAATAACACACCTACAATGTTTTTTTTTTTCAGCAATATCGAATTGCCTAATAAAATATAATACCTGACATAATGGCTTTTTCAATCTCATAGTATGTTCAAAACCCAAATATGTAATGGGTTGATATGAAATAAAGCTTTTTTTCCTTCAAGCATAGAAATAAACATTGCTTCAGAGTTACAGTTAACTTTGATATAAAAATAATAGGAACCCCTAGAACCCAAGCTTTTGCTTACTTTTTACTAGCTTTGGGTCTCTTAACAGCTTTTTTTTGACCTCCAAAAAGCATTCTTGCTGATTGTCTTCTTTGGTTGAAGCTCTTAATGGTTTTGGTTAAATTGGTTATTTGTTTCAGTTGTCACAAAAATGCTATTTGGGGGCCTTATTTTAGGTCTGGAACTATAGATAAGTTAAAGTGTTATTATTCCAAACTGTAAGAAACAAAGGCACCTTTGCAACATTTCTAGATCAGGCATAGGATGGATTTCACAGTCAGATTTAATTTTTGAATTAAATGTGGTCATAATTTTTACTATATTATCTATAATAATATCTAATGTATTACTACATAANATAGTAATTATAGATTAATATGATATTTTACAATGTTAAATTAATATTTAATTTTATTTTAATTTAATTATTAAGGTGCTGAGAATTATCTTACTGGTAGCTAAACTTAGTGAGAGCAGAAAACATCAAAGGGATGTTTTACAGCTTCTGAAAAACATCAGGAGAGATTTATGAAATTGTTGTTGCTGTCCCAGCTATGACAGATAAAGAAACAAAAAGTAGTACAAACTCTCTTAAAAAAAAAAAAAAAAAACTTTAAGAAAT
>VYZV01028753.1:14355-45946 GCA_013401275.1 Pandion haliaetus | reverse complement strand
AATGTAATAATCAGCAATGTGAACCTTAATGAGGAAGTGTCATACAAATTCTGAATAGCATTTATTTCTCCATCTTCCCATGAACAGGTCACTGTGCTTACCTCATTCAACTAAAGTTAACATTGACATCATTGTATGAGCCCTTTTCCTGTCCTATCTCTTATCTCTGACAGTGCACCCTTGAAAGTTGGATCTGCTGGCATTACATGTGAGTTCCTAGAAGACCCTGCCCAATTCATACTGGTATAGCTTTCCCATCTCAAGTCTGTCTTGCTCACATGAAGAGGAAGCCTGTACTGCCTGTAAAGATAGGCTTTGAACTTGTACAAATGGGAAAGAATGGTTTACACTGAGTTCAATGGCCAGTTGGGATACCTATGTTAGGCCTAGTTAGGATAGTGTGTTGTTTGGGATTAGGCTGAGTGTTTGAGGCACCTGGACATGGTGAGGAAGGTTTACTGGTGGAAACTGTAGAAGCAGAGCTGACTGACTGCTTCAGAAAGTATTTTGTTTAGGTCTGGTAATGACTGAAATGCTTCATCTGGTTATGGAGATGGGTAAATTAGAGTTGCGGTTAGAGAGGTGGTTGAAGAAACCCAGGCCCAGAGAGGATGTTTTACCACCTGATATTGTCAGGTAGAGTGGGAGCTTAAGCACCTGGGAACAAATACCTTATGCTCGTTTCTTGGACTTGTTGAAATATCTTGCAGTATGTATATAAAGCTGAGTTCAGGGACAACATTTGATAAAGTAGGGCTGGGAGAGCAAAGTTTGTTATTGGATCCTGTAACATCTTGGAAGATAAAAGGAAAACTGGGATCTCTGAAAGCAAATGGCTCTCGCTGCTTTCTCTAATGCTAATTCCAGTCCCAAAACTCAAGGTGCCTTTAGCACCATATGGTACCTCAGTCAGCTGCAGAAAACAAAGTCTAGAAAGGGGGCTTGCTGTTTCATCATGAAATGTTTACAGTAATGCAGCAGGAGAGCGCTTCTATGGCCAGTAAAGATTATGAATTCAGGATCTGCTGAGGAAGGGTTAGGGTGGGGTTTTAGCTTAGAAATAGGCTTCAAGCAAGCAGAACCTGGAAAACGGTATTAACTGTTAGAAACTGTAGTGTCTGCAGAGGTAGAAATGAGAGCCAGTGCTCTCTGCCATATTTCAAGTACTGTGGAGATAACTGTACCGGGCATAAGGGTAGGGTTTTGGAGGATCTGTTAACCTGGTGGATTTGATTGGGATGATAGCTGGTCATTCCTTTTAATTGGGTGCACCTAATGTGACTTGTTTCATTTGAGCTTTCAATATGGTTAGATCTCCAAGAGTTTCTGGAGGGTCCAGATAACATGTGAGAGAACTATGACTGACTTGTAAATGCAGATCAAACCAATCTGCTTCATGCATGAAGGTCAACCTTACTGCCTTAGTTAACTCTGGAGTATTGATTTGCCTTACCTTATACAGCTGGACTGAGTTTTCTTGATGTCCGTAATGCACTTCTGTGGATTTTCAAAGTGCAGGGCTTTTTTTTCCAGAAGGACATTTTAAGCTCTAGCTTTTTCTTACTATGATGTTTGTTTTTTATCAGCCTCCATGTATTTGTGGGATATGTGTAGTAGGGATATTTTTTCACTTGTAGAAGGAGCTATGCAGGTGGTAGACTAATCAAATGAGTATATGCCTGTGTGGGAGGGAAGGAAGCAGTTGTCAGCGTATGGGAGCTGACATAATTCCTTCATCACAAGGGTAGTTTCCTAATTTGTGCAAGTCATCAGTGATGATGAGATTTATCATTGTAATCTCTATAGCCAAGACTCTTGGAGGAACATCTAATAAATGTTTTTACTTCCCCATTGAATGAACAGCATTTCTGAGGTTGAAGTGGGGCTCCAAGGAATTTTTCAGTCATTTTGAGGATTTTCAGGAATAATATGAAATAATTTGAATAAAGATGAGAACCAGCCTGGCTAGATATAATATGGTAGAATCTGTCTCTAATTCCAAATTCATTCTCGCCATACATACTTTGTTCCTTTGAAAAATGAGGGCAGTGTTTAATTATATATGAGAGGGCATGAGTAAGGTTACAAACATATTTGCAAAATACAATTTTTTCCAGTTCATACAATAAAGCGCAAATTAATTTCTGCACAGGTCAGAGAGGAGCCTCCTTCTACCAATGGAATTCTTTCTGTTGGAAAGTTTGTACCAGCTTTGCCTGAAGTCAGGTTCAGTCTTTGCTGATGTTAACAGGGAATAGGCTGAGTAGCAATGTCTCTTGCTTTCCAGAAAATGCTAATTTCCGGTATAAAACTGATAATACTATATAAAAAATATTTTCATGCCATATTCCTGTTAAAAGAATTGATGCTTACAGTTTTCAGAAAGCACAAGCATCTTGCTTAAAACTGCAGTTTTAATTCTACGAAAAGAATGCTCCAACAAACAGTTTTATTATTCTGATTATACCTTCTCTGCATGAGGCTTAGCTATAATTATGGGAAATTAGGGAATGTTTCTGCTGTGGAAGCATAATAATAACTTCTGTTAGTATTTTTAGATCTGTTTTGAAAAAGTACGTATGAATGATATTTGACTTTCAAATCTCACATTAATCAGGTCTTTAGATGCTGGGAAACTCCTAGCTGACAGAGACAGCTAAAATCTTTTTAGTGGAGTAGGCCAATTTGAATGTTCCTATGCAGAGAAAGCTGGAGGCTTCCAAATTTATTTTTTTAGCACCAGCAAGAAGAGGGTCAGCAGAAGACGAAAAAGGGAAGGAACACTGGGAGCAGGGAAGTGGTGTTCGGGGTGAAATAAAAAGGAAGCTGAGAGAGGGAAAGGGCATTGCAAGTGGGCTCTGAGAATGAGATAAAGAATTAATAGTAGAGTCAATTTTGGATGAAGGCAATGTTCTCTTTTATTCTTTCTCTCTCACTTTTCTAGCCTTTCATGCAGTCTCCCCTGTGCCTTGAGATCCCCCTGGTTCTGCCAGCACCCTCAAACCTGTCTGGCCCCTGCAGCTGCGCCGTGCCACCACCATTTCAAGTAGCAGTGACCACACTTGATTTCTCCTGTTCTCTGCACCTATTTTAAGGGTTGTCTTAGAGGACTGACATTCTTGGCCAGCACCAATCTCAGTGAAATGTATGGATTGTGATATATAGGAGGTCAGATTATGTGGCCTAATGATCTCAGTGGCCCTAATGAGAACAAACATCTCAAGTGGTCAGGGATCAAAAAGATTGAATGTTGGATTCAAGTCCTGGATCTCTTCCCGTACAGAGAAAGGCACAGGATGATATGAATCTGAATCACTTGCTTTCTGTGAGATTCATAAGTATAAAAAGTTTATGACCTTTTGTTCGTCTAGGACAAAAGAAAATGAGCAGAGGAAAGAAACCTTTTAGCCTTGGAGGAAATGGGATAGTCGGCTCCAACTTTGATTCAGGCTTCAGATCTGGACTACTGACAAGTTTCTGATACACCTGGCCTTGCACATTGCTGGTCATATCAAAACCAACTCTAATTCAGAGAAACCCAGAATATAAATCTCTTTCTGTACAGATATTTTCAATCCCTTATTTAACATAGTGTCTTTGCATTACATGGGCCTCTTCCCTAAGCAGAGACAGAGCTATCACAAAAGTGTGTTCAGGCAAGTGCAGTGACAGCAGAGCTGGAAGAAACTCCACAAAAGGTGAAGAAGGTGTGTTTTGAGAATAATTCGTCAGAGCTGTGTTCACCCAAACGATGAGAGCACAGTTATCTGTATGTGTCAGCTGGGCTGCTTGATATGTGCTATATGTAAAGTACTTCCTTTCTCTCTTGTTAAAGATCTGAATCTCTACATCCAAGTCATTCTCTGACTGTTTAGAAGGCTGGTAAGAGACTGAAGAGGACCAAGTTTCTTTCAGTCTACTAGAGACTAAATATGTGCCTTTTGGAAGAAGAGAAGGATGCAAACTTTACTGTGTGCTGCCTGAAACCTGACCTGTTTATGCCTTCAGCAGAGGTCTGTACAACCTATGCTGGAGCACGTCCTTGCTAGGAAGGTGGCTGTCTAATTATGGATCTGTCTGACTTGTTTTCCAGAAAGAATTGGAAATGATTTCATTTACTGTGTCAGAACTTGTGCTACTAGTAATAGGTGAACACTTCCTTCACAGAACACAGTATTTCCTGAAAGAAACAGATTTTTGTGGAAAGCTCTACTTCCAAGGAACCCATGAACAGCGAGGAGTGTGTCTATCTTGGAAACGTTTCCGTTGCCTGCAACAACTCAGGGCTTTCTTCAGAAAATATGCAAGCACTCAGCCTCCAAAGTCCTTCTGAGAGTGAAACTAGTGAATTACTTTGCCTGCTCTTTTGCCTGCTCTTGTAGAAGGACCATAGCTAAGCTGAGCCAATGATTTCAAGCATTTCTTGAGACTTCTGAAATTTAGTTAATCATTAGATATGCCACACTAACAGCCCTTAAAATAGCATTGAGAAAGCCACTTTCAAAAAACTCTTTGGGCAATGCTCTGTTCTAGCTGGAATCATGTGGTAAAATTCTCATTGACTTTAATGGGATCTTGTTTTTGAGATTCACCTCTCTGTAGAATACACAGCAACTATTCCACAGAAAATAATTGGGTAAGTCAAGTGTTGGGACTTTTATTTTGGTTGGTTTTGGGGGTTCTTTTTAAGCATTAGGGAGACCCATCAGGCCAGAACTTCTGAGCTGCAATGTGCATCATTCCAGTAGTTAATCTTTCTGGTCCATCTCTTGGCACCTCCTTTGGCCTCATGTTTCCATTCTGAAGCCAACTGGGAGCAGCATGTGAGAGGACAGGCTCTGGTTCAGGGTATTTTAAGCCCCTTTCAACATGGGCAATGGAAACTACAGCAATTAACATCCAGTACGGTGATCTGACTGTTTAAGTGCTATTCTGTTCCCACACAGAACCAAGCACATTAGTTCAAGCCAGGCATAGATTAAGATTGCCAGTGTCACTTATCCCTAGGATAATGGAGAAGCACTTCTGCAGCTGGCTGCCAGTTTTACCTTGGCCTCTTGGTGGATGTGGTGTCCGTTGCCTTTCAGCTCTGACTCACAGGCTGACTCCTTCCTTGTTTGGATATAACAGTAATGGACCAAACGGTTTTGCGACCTCACCCTGGCCTTTGACTTGTGCCAAACGCGCAATGGAAACTGGGTGAGTTGGAACATAAGAGTTGCTTCTGCTTCTGGCAGGAAAAAGCATGAGTTCATTGATGTGGTGGATCTTTCTGTTTTTCATGAATGTGTTAAAGTAACGCACGTGAGCTTGATTTAGAGGTGTGTTAGGCTGGGGATAAAAGACAGGACAATACTATTGATTTATACTATGACTGCATTTGGCACTATGTCATACAGAATGATTCCTGAATTTTTAATGTTTTTATTCTTGGCTTTGAGAGAAGTATAACAGATGTTCTCAACACCCTACCGCCATAAAAGTTTTCTACTTCGGGAGCTATTCAAAAAGCTATTCAAATTGCATGTTTTTATGAAATGAAGGGTGAACAATGTTTTGTTAATTTGTTCCTTTGAAAGGAAAGGCAAGGTGTAGTGAGGGCAGCAAGCTTTTTCCCCTCTTGTTTCTGGAGTAGCAATTTACTTCAGACTAATTGTCTGTGCAGAGAAGAGTTTATCAGAAAATCATCCTGAATGGTAAGCTGTTCCTTAGTTTTGTGATTTCCTAGCAATGCATGTGTCACTTCTATTGCTATCACTATTTTATTAACAATTGCTTCCTGAAGACGTATTCATATGCTTAATTTCAGTTAAAATATTATTCATGTGTATTTGCTTCCTGTAGAATCTCCTCTACCCTTAAGCAAAGTTACCTCATGGACATAAGGACTCTGCAGACTGCACTGGTGGCCATCAGAATGGGAAAGAGTAAGTCTTGAGGAAAACTAAAAGCATAAGTACTAACAGAATACATTTATTCTTACATTTTTAGCAGTCCCATTTTGTCCTAATTAGCAACATCAAAAGCTTTTGGCATTGATAGCATTCCATTTAAAAGTCTCACAGTTGCAGATGACAGGGCTGATGTCTTTATTTGACTTCCAGATGACATTCTAGATATCATCACAAAAGCATGCTTTGCCAGAGTTCTACTTCCCTATTCTGTTTCTTAAGGAAATTCCAGGGCTGCTGACATTTAGGGCATATACAAGCCCTATAGTTTTGGATTCAGGCTCATGGTCTCTGGTGTGTTTTAGTAGCATTCTTTCTTCTATTTGTTTTCCTCTTGAAAAAACATTGGTGCAGCACGCCACTTTTTCTCAGAAATGTGTAGTGCCAGTCTATAATGTTGTTTGCTTAACAAAGTCACCTACAATGTTACTTAATTTCATTTGATGATGCAAAATCTTGTATTCATTTTCTTGTGGTCCTTGCAGACCCATTTTGGAAGCTCATTTTCTTTATACTGGCTCCCTGGTGATAGTGTTGTTGCAAGAACGATGAGTGTATTCAAGACTAATACATGATTTTTAAGTAGAAGAAGATTTATGCTATTAATGGTTTCAGGCAAGCCAGTAACCACAATAAGTCTCAGTGGACAGACTGTTATGTAAATACAGAAAAAGCTAAATTTTACTGCATTTTCCTATAAAGGCAATGTTTACTGACAAATTGGATGCCTTTGTTTATATTATAGAGTATATGGGTTGTAAATGAACATAATATTTCTGAGCAAGTCCTGAATGAAACAGTGATCTATGTTGTGACTAAATATTTTAACTTATTAAAATCCACATATTTCTTATTTCTATGATGAAGCTTTCCCCAAAGCACAGCAAGTGCTTGGGGAAGTTGTAGCCAACTCCACATATGAACTCCAACTGTGCATTTCAAAGCTGCTTTTTCAGAAATGTTCTTTTATTACACAGTTCAATAACCCATAGTTTCCAACTAATTAGAACAGTTGCTTCATTTCCAAATTTTCTCCTACTCATTTGAATATATGCCTCTCCACTGTATACAGTAGAGATGACCAGTTTCAAATTTGAAGTGGTCTTCTGAGTGTTTGTGCTCCCTCTCAAAGCAAGTTACAGGGTAAAGTCAGGAGTGAGAAGGGAGAGGCAGGGAGGTATTTTAAGAGAATAATTGATCTACATTGGTATCAGCCTGCAGGGGCATCTAAGAATTGTCATTACAGTGACATTCAGAACATACAGAACACATGACAGGTGTTCATTACAGTGTACTGAAAATCCATGGTGCCATTTATCAAGCAAATTGAGAGTAAGAAAAAAGGTTTTTTTTCTATAGTGATACTCATTGACATGACCAGAAAGGTAGCGCATATACTCTTCTGATGTGCCAACCAGTTCCACTCTGACAGGAGTGGACATACCCTGGTGCTCCATGTCATCAGGGACAACCAAAATGTTAGGGTTCTTTTGTGAGAAACAGCAAAATAAGTGGGATCTAATAACAGAAAATACTTGCAGAGTGGTCAGCCTAGTATAAACAACATTTGGGGACAGCTGTAAGTCAGTGCTGAGTTAATTTCATTTGAGAAGCGAACACTATGGAGTCGGAGAAATTTGTGTGCATTTGCTTCATTTGTAGTCTTCAAAGATTCAGCATGCTACCAGCTGTTTCTTCCACCACTTATTAAATGTTACCAACTCTGAGCTGAGACAGAGCAATTTGGCAAGTAACTCTTGAGATTTAGAAAATGAGATTAATTTGGTTTCAATTTTCACTGTACAAAACCCAACACCCTTTGTTTTTAAGATTAAGTAATTCTGATAAAGAAAGCTAAAGAATTTTCCCTGGCATATGTTTATCTCTGACAGATTCTCTGTATCACTCAGATATTGTAATATGTATATTTATTTTCTACCAAATATAACTAAGCCAATACTTCTTCAGAAAATCAGTCTTCCACTAAAAAGACCTTTGTCTACTTATGGGAAAAAGCTAGGCTTGAAAGATTATGTTTTCCAGAAACAAACAAGGTAAAAAGCCCTTGATCTGTCCAGATGTTTCCTCTAGGGACATACCCTTCTCTTTGGAACCTCAGCATGTTTGGTGAGTCATTAAGTTGTCTCTTTCAGTGTTTATGCCTTTGTTAAACTGTTAAAGGTTTCCTTTTTGGTGAGAGCTGAGCAACTGGAATGTACAGAGGAGAGTTATCTTTTGTAGTCAGGATAAGTGTTTATTCTCATAAGGTTATTAATGAGATGTTTCCTCAGGTGAACTATTAGCAATCTAGCATTTCCTTAGTTGGAGTATTCACTGTCTGGGCATCTGACAGCTACTTTTGGGAGCTCAAACCACTTCTCAGGTGTCAGATTTTGTCTCTAGTGTTAAGCCTTTAGGTCTTTCTCTATTCCTCTTCTCTCAACTTCTACAGCTAAAGTGCATATAATCCTTACAAGTTTTATCCAGGAAAGTAATACTATATTCTTTTTTTTCCTTTAATCTGCTCGAACCGCTCTTCTACCCTTCTCTTCAGAGCACTTTCCCAGATAAAAACAGGATTTGTCCATTCCTTAGGTGGTCCCTATGGGCATCTTGCTTCAGTTGGGTATGTCCAAATGGTCAAAGACTTTTTGACCATGTGTGTGTTCTACCTGAGCTGGCCAGGCCCCGAGCAGCCAAAAACTTTGGGTGATCTTGAGACTGATGCTTCATTTCCATATTGCTCCTTTAGTAGTTTGCACTAAGCCCATTATTCATGTTGCAAAACATGTATCTGTATGGGAGGCAATGGTGGGGCTTTTCTAGGAAAATTGTAGGAATGATTCTGAACTTTCTTCTTTGATGTCAGTCACATAACATCACTTCAATAGTAGATGAGATAAATGGGGGTCAAACAAGACCACCTGACATAATTATACAAAATCTTTTTGGGAAAATTGAATTGCCCTGGAGTCAGCCTCAAGTCATATAACATGAGCATAACTGTCACCTTGAGCTAGGCTTTAGTGGTCGTCCTGGTTTCAGCTGGGATAGAGTTCATTTTCTTCCTAGTAGCTGTATAGTGCTATGTTTTTGAGCTAGGTATGAGAAGAATGTTGATAACACACTGATGTCTTCAGTTGCTGCTAAGTAACGTTTAGTCTAAAGTCAACGCTTTTCAGCTTCTGATGCCCAGCCAGCAAGAAGGCTGGAGGGGCACAAGAAGCTGGGAGGGAACACAGTCAGGGCAGCTGACCCAACCTGGCCAAAGGGGTATTCCATACCATGTGACATATATAAACTGGGGGGGAGAGGAGGGGTGGGGGATCGCCGCTTGGGGACTAGTGGGGTGTCGATTGGCGAGTGGTGAGCAATTGCACTGTGCATAATTTGTATATTCCAATCCTTTTATTATTACTGTTGTCATTTTATTAGTGTTATCAGTGTTAGTTTCTTCTTTTCTGTTCTATTAAACCGTTCTTATCTCAACCCACAGGTTTTACTTCTTTTCCCGATTTTCTCCCCCATCCCACTGGGTGGGTGGGGGGAAGTGAATGAGCAGCTGCGTGGTGCCTAGTTGCTGGCTGGGGTTAAACCACAACAGTAGTTCTTGTATCTGTGTAAGATTGTCTGCAGCATTCACTGTGAACCAGTGCCTGGCAAAAAAATTGGAGTTCACTATGGGATAATTTTGGGGGTGGAGCGTCCACCTACCATCTCGAAATAACACTTTGGTATTACAGAAAATACCAGTGTTACTGTTTCAGGAAGGGAATCTTACTTTGGTACGTGATGGCAGTGAAAACATGGCACCAGGACAGTACCACTGTTCCACTGAGCTTTAAGAAATGGTAATCCCTTCTAAATGTAAAGCAATCTTCCCATATTCTTCCCATGTTTTATAGTATAGAGGGAGCCATAAGGCTGAAAGCCTCTGTAGTCTGTCTTTCTGCCAATACAAACCGAGGAGTAACATGATTGCAACCCTGGTAAGGATTATGCTATGAATATGGAAGGAAGGGATATTTTGTCAGCCAGTAAGCACTGGTAAAAAGGGAGAGAACTCAGTTCAAGGGTTCCAGTGCGCATCCAGTGCGCATCCAGTGCGCATCCACGCAAACATGGATGGCTGGAAGCAGGATCAGCCAGTTCATTTTACTCTTTAGAGGCAGCTGGGCCATGGTAAGCCTAGCTGGATGCTTCACTCCATTGCATAGATATATTTTTGGTTTCAGTAATGGCAGGGAGGTTCAGTGGTAAGAACATACTGATTTTTGGATACAAAAAGAAAAATTACCTTTGCTGCAAGTGGGCACTGGACTAGCTGAAGCAGGCTGTAACTCTTCTTTTTGTCCCAGGAAACACTTCCATCAGATTATTGACTTTGTGGTAGATCACATGTTTTGTTTTCAGTGTTTGTTTTTAAACATGTAAAGTGGTAACAGAATCAAGCAGGGATGAAATATATTGAGAATAGAACTGTTTCTCAAAGGAGTCTAGATTAAAATGATTTCTGAATGTTGAAATTAGTTCTGCAATTTTCTTTCTGTTTTTTTTTTTTTTAATTTTGTTTTATTTGAAGGGTTTCTTTTTTACTATGAATCTGTAGTGGAAAAAACAAGTTGGCTGAAAATAGTGGTAAGGTCAGATGAAGTGTGTTTCAATTTATAATTTTTTTAAGAAACGTGTACGTAAAAGCTGTAAGTTTTCCTCACATGTCAGGTTCTCCCTCCTGCACAGGGATCAACAGAGAAGAGGATATTTAAATAAATTAAGTGCAAGAGCTCTGAGCCTTATGCCAACCTGCATGCCCTAACACATGGGAAAGAATGTGGGAGCATTACTCTTGGTTTATAAGGGATTCCTATTTCTTGCAGCTGAATAGGTGAATGGAAATTTTGCTAATGAGAATAGTTATCTACCCACGCCTCCTTCCAGCAGTGCCATGACCAGAAGACCTGCCTGTATGAGATTTGTTTCTACTAGTTGACGTCAGGTGGTTGAAACTGAAGTAGGCCTGTGGACTTTTACTAGGTGTAATATAATTGTTTTGCACTCCTACATGTACTTCTGTCAGCATTCAGAGGCATTCATACTTTCCATTCCACCAGTGAGGCCCTCCAGAACTTTTCTGTGCCCCCGGGCGCACTTTGTGTAGCTTCGTGCAGCAGGGTTATTTGGCAGACAAATTCTCCTTTCTCATTATGAAAAACGGCAAAGCTTTTCAAATATCTTGTTGGTGCCAAATCACACCTTCCTTGTTCTATATTAGTCCCCCAAAGGTTTCTTTCTTTACTAAATAGTACCATAAATATGTGTGGAAGCTGTAGTTCTACTACTGTTTGGAAGGTTTTTATAGGTGATTTTTGTAAGCACAAAGATATTACAGGAGAATAAACTCCTGAAATTAATTGGTTGCTACTTAACCATTTCAGTTCATATCATATATGCTGGCAGCACTTCTTTTAGGAGTGCCTTTATGAATAAAATATAAAAAGTATGTGGTAACCAGAGTGCTGATGCTGCAGACATTGACTTTGGCTGCATCTAACATGAGAGGACCAAGGCTGTACCTCATGCGGTATGCATGGTAAAGCCAATGGACATGGCAAATTGCAACAGCATTCCTCAAAAAAGTCTTTCATTGTGGAAAACTACTGTAATAATAATATGAACCAGAGATTTTCAGAACTTGTTTAGACAAAGCTCTGAGCAACTTGATCTGACTTTGAAGCTGGCCCTGAGCAGGGGGTGGAGCAGACGACCTGAAGAGGTCCTCTCCAACTTCACTGATTCTATCCATACATTAACTGACCTTTTAACTGATTAACTTCTTCAGTGATTTCATGAGATCTAATGGATGAAGATGGAAATATTACTTTGCCATAATAGTAGGAAACCACAGAAGGATTGTCTGTGTGAAAAAAAAACCCCACCTGTCATCAGCATACTTAACTGTAACGCCAGAAGCGCTTTTATAGGTACTTGAAAGGTATCCTATGCAGCCCATTAAAATCACTTTTCAGAACAGCCATAATTAGCCAATAATTTNTTTTTTTTTTTGAGTATCTACTCAGAATTTTCAAGCTATTCAAATTAAAAACAAGTTTGGAAATACAATTTTATTTTTTCTTGCCAGGAATATGTAAAGAAGATAAAGTAGGCTTTTCTCTTTTCCTGGAAATGACAGGATGTCCTCCAATTGTTAAACTCACTTCTAGACTACAGTTTAGAAACATTTTTCACATTGTCCTGACAATTTTCATGTACTTTTGATGACGCTTTCTACTATTTCCTTTTTGAACACTAGTTATTTGCTGCTTACCTGTGAAGTTGCTAACCTTCCAGTAGATCCTGTGTTGCTGCGGTAAACCAATTTGTAGTGTCACGTTTAATTCTATAATATTTTTTTTTCTGGTATCTCCTTGTATACTGCTAACTTCAGTGACTTCATCTGCAAAATTCTTCTGAGTTGAGCTGAATACACACATGTATCCACTGCTCAGACCCTCTTTTTGTATTTTCTCTCCATCAGTGAGAAGAAAAGTAGGAAAGAAGAACTGAAGACTAAGAGCCATCAGCTTAGTTTAAATTCAAATCATAATAGACTATGAAACTATTTCTAAGCAGATCAGTCTCTTTCCCTTCTAAGACTTCGTGTAACTGGCCTTGTGAGCATGGAGGAAGGAATAGGCTTCAGATGTCTGTGTTTTTACTGAGGCTTTTGATGCTGTTCAGATAACCAAACCAGGGAAACATGATGTAGATTAATCTAGTATAGGATGGATAAAGTGGAAGAGTCAGATGCTTCATGAGCATGTCTTGTATTCGATAATATTTTCAGTAAATTATCATGAAAAATTGAAGAAATGGTCTGATAAAAATAGGATGTGATTTTAAAACAAATCAAGCAGTCTGTTGCAAGTTTTGGTGGGGAACAAGTGGTTAAGTGGTAGAAAAAGGACTGAGTGGGTGAAAACATGAAAATGCGTCAACAGTGCTGCTACTCTGCAAACAACAAATCCTGGGTCATATAAACAAAGAGCTTAGCTTGCAGTATTCGTCAAGGTTTTCCACTTGGCATTAGCAAAACGTTAGCTGCAGCACTATGTCTAGTTAGAGCAGTATGGCTTTAGAAGGATGTAGACAGATTGAAGATAATTCAGAGAACAGGAACGGCAATGAGGAGTCTTTTAGGGTACTTGATCTATGAGGAAAGATGGAAAAAAAAGGCACTCTGGAGTTGCTTAATCAAAAAGGAAGACTAAGGGGAGACGTACTGATCTTCAAATGCATAAAGGGCTGCTTCAAAGACAGAAGCAATAGGTTTTTTTTTCTCTAAGTAGGATAGAAACAGTGAGTTTCAACTGCAATAAAGGAAGATTTGCTTAGACATTAGGGAAATGTAATGTATTAGGAAAATGTATGAGGGAAAGAATCACAAAAGGCTGGAAGATGATTCTCAGAAGGGTTTTTGGTCATCATCATCAGAAAGAGCAGTTCAGAGACATCCATCAGGATCCATATGGATTCGTGATTCTGCCCTAAAGCAGGGAGTGTTAACAGATACACATTAAAAAGGTTCTCATCTTGATCAATTCTGTACAGTCCTGGGAAAAAACAGAAGCTTGTGGCTGGGTGGGGCCAGCAGCACAGATCTGTTGTATGTTGTGTGGAGCATCTTTCTGCCCTGTTAGCAGCTCACTGTTAACCTCAACTGTTAACCTGTGCTTGAACTCCCACTCCCTACTGTGTCCATGTGTTTATCCCCCTCCNAAAACACATGTAAACTATAAATAGAATTACTAGTAAACCAAGAAAGTTAGTAGTTCCATTTCAGATAAGGAAAGCCCAAGTGGGCTGGAAGACAGCCCAACTGTGTTACATGAATGCTAATGTGATCTAGGCAGACAGATTTGATATAACGTGGAAAGATTGAAACACTGCTATATCGTGAATTTAAGTTGCTTTCTCTACTGGCTGGATTTTACAGGTTTTTTTGTGCTATTTCTCTGCGTTTGTAATCTCTTACTCGGTTGCTAGAAATGCACTTCTGGCTAATGATATATAACTGTCTCCCTTCTGTTACATAATGTGTATTTGCTTTTAAATATGAGCAGGAACATAGATGGACAAGAACTCCTAAAATCTTGGGAAATTCCCTGTTCTCTTTTGTGACTGTTTCTGAAACCTCATTTTATACCAACGTAGTAAAGAAATGGGAATCTTTCAGCTGCTTTTTTTAAATGACTTTTTTTGTTTTTTCTCAAAAACATCTGTCAGTTCCCAGCAGTGTCAAGTGTAGTCTGTCTGACCTTCCTCTTATGGAAATACTGTAAACTGTCTCTGCTGAAAGCTGGAAATGTCTTCAGATTTCTTTTGAGAAAATTATTGGGGGTTCTACACTTTGATGTCAAAACTGACTGTGTACTCGACCATTTACTGTCCTAGTTGCTGCGTGACATGAAGATTTTACAGCTTGCACTAAGTCCAGACTTCAACAATTCATCTTGGCAGACCACACACCAAAAGCAATTGTACTTCAGCAAGAATATATACATATAATATACACATATCTGTGCAAACATGCATGACATACTATTAACTAAGGACATCAAGAACCTGATCAGAAATGACATCCAAAATCCTGTATACTTCGCACACAGCTTTACATGGGATACATCATCTCTTGCCAAACCATGCAACACTGCAAAAGGGACAGCTTTGCTTTTGGTATAAACCTTAAAGAGTAAAAATCTTGAGCAAGTCCCTCACAAAAGTAATTGCACAAGATCTGCTCCAAATACTTTAATGTCAATCGTCCCTTAAGATTAGGAGGATAAAACCAAGAATAGTTAAAAACAGTGGATTAAGTCCCATAATAGACAAACAAAAGGGATAAATTTACATTTGGGATTGAGAATGAGGTTTTTTGCAATGCTAAAACTATTCTGACGATACCTTCTTTCAGGTGGTCTCCTGTCCTTCTGCATCAGACCAGGGCCTCAAATATCAGCAGAGGGTGACCTTCAAATCCCTAAGAAGCTTGTTGCTTTTCTAATGAAAACTGTCGCACATTTGGGCCACAGACAAGTAGCTCAACACCGGCTTCTTAAAATAGAAGACTGTGAGCTGGTTCCCCACTCTTGATTTGAATGCTGAGGAGTCAAGAGCCAGACCAGATGGTGGGAAGGTAAAAGGCACAGGAGTGAGATGAAGAGAGTTTAAGGCTGTGGTCAGTGGGAAGAAAAGAAAACGTGCCTTTCTTTTTCACTTTTTTAACCCTCTCTGTCTCTGAAATGTGTCTCGGTGCATCCTGAGAGAGCCTGTGTGTTTTCCACTGGTCTGTGAAAAGTATGGTGTGGAGCTTATGTCATGAAACACACTCAGAGTGTGGTACAGCATTTTTTTAAAGATTGTGGGGACCAGTCACCCCACAGACTAATGATCATCCTGAACTGGTTGGTCACATCTGGTGTCAGTCAAAGGCAATATACTTTATTCCCATTTAAAAAACAAATCATCTGGATCTCAGAATAAGAATTTTCTGATTCCTTCAGTAATTTCTGTAAAATCTACAGATTTCTGTCTATCTTGGATGTGATGAACAAATGCTTTTTTATCTGCACTTTATCTTTAGTCTGACCTGAGTTCAGTGTTGGTTTAAGGTGACTTGGGGTTTAAGGTTTATCCAACAGTGAGGCGTTCCTCATCCATCTATTTAGGGAACTGATGAGCTCGGACACAGCCTTGTCACAACAAGTACCTGCTTTCTCTAGTGCATTCTCCAGCCTACCCAAAGGGTAAGCGGTGCACCCCTGTGAGCCTTGTGGATAACTGGTGGACTGGGATTTTCTGGAAACTCCCCAGCATGCAGCTCAGTGCTGTTGTGCATGCTTGAACAGCAAGGATTGCAGAGCCCTTCCCACTGCCCACATGCAGATGGGCCAGATCAACAATTTCTGAACTTTTATTTTCTTGACTTAACAATCCCAATATTTCTTTTAGATCCACGTGTCACATTCTAAGTCATCTTTCTTTGCTTGATAAGAACAGTTAGTTAAAAATTTTTACCCTCTTTCTGCTCTCATTGCCTTTCCTTCTTGTTCTCCCCATCACATAATTTTGTAACCTTATTCTTCTATTTTTTGGTAAAATAGTAAGTTTGGTCTGTCTCTAAAAGCTTAACTGAGATACACAGAGGAACTTAGGCACCCAGACCTTCACTGTAAACACTTAGATGTTTAGTATCTAAACAGTAATTTGCTGTGTATTTAAATATCTCTGTGGCCTTGGCACTTGAATGACAAAGTGAAGCATGATAGGTGGAATACATTTTCACTATCTCTGCACCCTACCTAGATCTTCTCATTGCCCCCAAATTATATAAAAATATAAAAGATTAATTTGGGGGCAACTATACCACAAGTCATCATTCTCTGTATCGCAAAATGAGACTATAGCAGAGTATGGGTGAAGATGCTGTGGTAATGCTCCAGTAACAACCTTAAGAGATACACTGAACAATTAATTAATTAAATACCATGGGTTCAGTCATCCATCTGCTTTGTTTTGTTGTATCAGAGAATTGAAACAATACAAATACCTTTCCAAAACTGACTGAGGTAGAAGAACAAGCCCTTCTACTTGACCAAGAGAGGACATCTACCAGGAACATCCTGTTTGTGAGGCTACACGGCTTTGAGAGGTATGTGTAAAGGGTAGAGGTGTCACAGTAGGACAGTGACTGTTCTGATGCCTGTGGCAGCATTCCTGGCAAACCCAGGCATTCCCTTTTGGAATTCCTGCCTGTTAACGCAGGTTGAATCGGTATAAAATACCCAAGGTCTGATTTGCAACTCAGTTCCTGTAGGGATAAACAGAACACTCACTGAATGGTTGATTGGATTGCTGAAGTTGAGAAAGGGTAGCTGGCAGAAGATGTGGCAGAATCTGCATACCATGTGGAAGTCCGGAGATCAGTGAGGATGCGCTCTTATGAGCACTTATAACATGTGGGCATGGCAGATCTGCCAGCTGAAAAGTTTTGAGACAGTTTAAGGTGTGGTTGTAGTTGGATCTGACTCCCTTTGGCCCAGTATGTAAGATCATATGATAATAATGATTTTGTGCTAACATGAGTGAAGGATGTTTTGTGTCATAGATTTCCTGGTGTATAGTCTGTTCTCTTGTGGGGATTTTGGGGCAGTTTTCTTGATGATTCAGCCTTCTGTTTCTCAGATCAGTTACTGTCTCAGGAAGGAGCTTTTCTAAGCAATGTCAGAGCTAGTAATTATTTGCATCTTGTCATTGTGAAAGTAGTGTTCCCCTTTAGCCTCCTGTCAAGAACTACCAAGGAATGCTGCAGCAAACCGTGCAGCATGGATCTTGGCTTGGCTAAGCTTCTGCCAGTCTCTGCACAGAGCTAAATATGTTGCTGGCCATTGGCTTCCTTCAGTGTTAGGCTGTATGCAATAGAGACAGATTGCAGAGCTACGGTGCTGGACTAAATCACAGACGGAGTCTTGCTGATGCTCAGACACAAGGTATGTCTTGCAGCCTGCTGTTGATCCACCAGATCACAGATCCTGTTGTCTTAGAGTGTGTGCTGGAGGGGTTGGGCGCATGGAGCAGAGATAAGTACAGGTCTGGGAGAGGTGAAGAGGTGACACTCCAGGGGTCTTATTATCACTGCACTACACCTCACACAGCCTTCAGCGTTGTCTCGACCCACGCTGCTCTTACTCAATGCTTGCATGGAAGACCTCAGGGCACTTGTCATGTGGTTCTGATTCATGGCAGCCACAGAATGATTCAACCCACATCGTGGTCCCCCAAGGAGGCTTCCAGTCAATTCTCTGTGCCGGGGCTCTGTGGCTGTAGATTAGCCACTAGTGGTCATCCAGATTTGGCTGAGGATGTCAGTACTCCTGAAGTGAGAAAATAAAACCTGTCATTTTCTCCCCATCAGGTCTTCATTCTACTAATTTGCTCAAAGTGATGCAGTTCTCTGCTTGGACCATCTTTTGAGGTGGTTGGCACTTACCGAACTGTACTGAGCAGTGCTGATGCCATGCAGAGTATGTCTTTGGGAAAGCGAATGCTGCTTTTCTGGAACATGCATGGTTTCATTGTAGCTTTAGCAGTACTGTGATCCTTGGCCTGGACCTCTTGTGTGAGCAGGACGGGCTGATGAAATGGGATCCAAGGAGTAGGGGAGTCAGATGCAATGGAGAAAGCAAGTTCCACAAGTATCTTTTTGCAGGCTAGCTTAATAGAGCACCCATCCATGTCAGGACTTGCCCAAGACAAGAGCAGATGGGTCCAGGCCACGTGAACAGGGAAAAGTGTCCCCAGAGGGTTAATGAGGAAGCCTACTGTCCTAGTATATATTGCACCCTTGTCATAAACTACTGCTCAGTAAGCTATTAGTGGGGGCTGTGCCTGTGTTGTGCCTGCATCTCTTCCCAAAAAAGGGAATCCAACTGGCAGTGGAAGCCAGCAGCATGCAACTGGAAGAGTATGTGCGGCAGGGAGGAAGGTTGCTGGCAAGACATGGTGAGAGGTGTGGCTCTGGGACCTGCTCCAGAGGTGGGGCAGAAATGAAATTTGGGACCAGAGAGAGTTGTGAGGTCAGGTGGGGAGTTGTCACAGAATATGTGGCACTGCACCAGAGGCTGAGCAGGCACAGAGGCAAAGAGGCTCAGGCCAGAGTAGGCTAGCAGAGGACAGCACCAGCACTCTCTGTGTGAGCTGTTTCCAGCTGTAAAGCTAGAAAGTAATGAGAAACAGAAATAGGTGGGAAGGACAAGCTTTTTACTAGCCAGGTAGCAGCTTACACTGCCCTTCAGTTATCTCCTGAGTTACTGGGGAACTGAGGTTATTCTGACTCCCAAAAGCCCTGTCTTTATCTATGAGGGATTTCTCCTTCCCTCCCAGTTCTCCCCCATAAATCCTTCCCCCTCCTCCTAGGTAGACAAACTATCCCTGAGTGCAGGAAAGCCCTAGGATTCTCCTGCGAAGTCCTTGGGGCCTCTTCAGGACATACGGTCCCACTCAGGATGTGGATAAGCTCCCAGGGGTATGAGCAAGATGCCTTCCCCTATGTGCAGCTGTCCCTGCCATCCCATGCTGTCCTGCACCCTGACCCCACCTTGGGCTCTGCTCTCTGCCAGCCCCCTTTGGAGCACCCACTGAGCCACCTGTGTGACACTACCTCTCGCTGAGGCCCCCAGCCACCCCGAGGTGTCCTGCCACAGTGCTAACAGGTCTGCCGGCTCCACCGGGTTCCCATGCGGGGCTCGTGGTGTTGGATGAGATCCAGCAGAAGGATAAGCCTCTGCAGTGCAGAGGGAGAGGTTCTGGTTTGGTGCTGATATTATGCTGTCACACGGTGTGCTGGACATAAAACCAGGGACTGGAGAGGGACTGAGGCAAGGAACTCATAAAGTCACAGTCGAAGAAGAAATCTGAGGTCAAGATCCAGTGAAATGACTAGAAATTGGGTGAAAAATTGAAATGCAAAACACAGACCATAAACCTGTGTTTAAAGAAGAGTAGAAGGCACCAGAGAGAAAGAATGGGTTGGTGGAAATACATGCAGTGTAGCCCCTGGTCACACAGGCAGCACCTGCTACCATAAATCCTGGGGGCACAGCTGCAAACTGGCAAAACTTTTTGGACATGTTGGGACATTTCTAGAAAGGATCAACAGTTTGTTTGATCTGCCCGTGGCATGCCTGATCTGGCCCAGAAGGCCACAGCTGGCTTTTGCATATAGTTGAGCCAGAGCCTGAGGCTGTGGTTTTACAGCAGGAAGTCCTGAACGTTGTATCAGCAAAGATGTTCTTGTTCCAACTCCACATCCCGGGCACCTGCGGTGTGTTGCTGTTCTTTCAGGAGCACTGGTCCAAGTGTTCGCCCAGCTATCCTGTGAACTACCTCAGGAAGCTGATCTGCCCTGGAAAAACAACTCTGGGCAAAAAAGAAAAAGGGTCACCTTTAGTTCTTTTTTTTTTTAAAGTCAAATCTGTTCCTCATTATGGTCTGGCATGGTGGCAGGGCAGGTGACAGGCCTGAGTAGGACTACTTTAAGGCACTATTGCTACCAGAGTCTTGTGTTACAAAACCATAATATGAATTTTCCTACAGATGCCGGAGTGACCATGGTGGTGGATAACCATGCTGCTTCTCTGTATTTACTAAATCATTATAATAACCTTTCTCCTTCATACAGACTTACAGGCACAAAAAAAGCTGATTTTACGTTTGATTAGTTACTGAATGGTAGAGCAGAAAATGTGGAGGAAGACAGGAGCCTGACAAACAGAAAGAAGTTTTCTACAGAGTGCAATCCAAGATTTCTCATACAATGTATGACTTTTCCCTAATGCTGTCATGTTTAAAGCAGAGAACTCTTGAATAATCTTCTGCTTGCATAAGAAAGTTATAGTGCCCTGAAAATTTTATGATCTTCATTACATTCAGGTTCTGAGAAAGTTCTGTGTTTACAGAAGCTGCTTCATAAGTAAACACTTCTAGAAGTAGCTTTACTTTTTACCAATTACTAATGTTGTATTTCGGTAATCTTTGTCTAAACAGAATTATGTTAGTGACTAATACAGTTGTCTGCTATCTATTCGCTCCCTTTTCCCAACATCTTCCTTCCCAGCCTTTGGCTACTTTCAAGTAAATCTGATCATGGCATAATAATATTCAAGACAGCAAGTTTCTCCAGGTGTGAAAACACTGTGCAGTTAATAGTTGATTTTGACTTCCTGTACTGATGACGTACCCACTTTCCCCTGATAAATAACCAAAGGACTGAATGCTCCTGCGGGCATGACTGTCAAAGAGTTGCATAAGCAGCAGAGCTAATGGCATGCCGGTCTTGCAGAGTCATGGCTTGTGCCTGGATTCCCCAATGTCTAATCTAAGTGGCATCCACACTGTAGCCCTTTCTTCATTATAAAATGTCCCTCCTTCTTGTCTGTTTTTCTGCAACCTGGAGAATATCTTCTTTGGCTAGTATCCTATTGTCAGATTTGCTTGAAATTGGTCAGGGAGTGTAAAGCCATTGGGAAAAGGAGACAACGGCATGAAAGACAGGCAAACTGCCATACACTGGCAGAGTGATCACATAAACCTCTGTGTTGAATGTGACAGTTTTACTGCCCTGTGATGAGAGGAAAGGGAGGCACAGTGGAGCAGAGGAAGTGATGCAGGGGAATTCTCTAGTCCATGCAAAGCCTGCTTTGGATAGCTTTTTCCACTAAAGGAGACAGCGGCATTTGTGACCTGCCTACCTGTGGCAACGGCTGAGTAGACCTTGCTGTACACCTCCTGGGTAGGGTGCAGCTATGGGCTGCAGGAGCAGCTGTCCTGGCCATGCAAGTGGCACGGGGTATTCTGCCTTTCTGCTTCTGGTGGGGCCTCCAAGTACTGAAGAGCTCTCAACTGCAGAAGAGCAGGAACCCTTAAATCTTTGTTGCTATAAAGAGATGGGAACTTTGAACATTGGTGTTGGAAAAGTCAGCTGACTTTTCCCTCTATCGCTTTCCAGGAATCAAGAACTTAAAGGTCACTCCATGGAATTTCTCCATCCCCTGAAGCCCTTGCCTTGGGAATGCAGCCACAGGATCAAGCCCTTTGTGAGCAGCGTAAGCACAGTCATTCTGGATCTCTGTTCTCTCTTATGTCTTGATGTATTCCTTTGAGATTAAAGCAGCTATTGCTGGTATTTGGCTGGATTTAATCTGGGTAGAGTGGAAGAAGCCAGACTTCATCCTTTTATATAACTCTAGCTTAGCCCCGGGGACAACTCTGAATCCATAGGGACTGCTGGCTTCTCTTCAAAACTGTTTCCAATCCTCTGTGTTGCTTATTGTGCATGTGTGAGATCAGTAAAAATTAAACACTGATTAAAAGTTTTCTGATGGTGGTAACTGAAAAGGCAATGCAATGTGCATAAATTATTTCCTATTCCACAAATATTTTTGAGTAGTTTTTCTTAGTATCTGTTTGCTTCTCTGCCATGTGATCTATAGATCTTTGTCTTATAAAGGTGCATTTATATGTGCAGCAGATCCGTGGAGATCTCCATGGAGCAGGACCAGCACACAGAGCACCTGCCAAGACCACAGGCACATTCCCTTCAGAAAGGCTGAATACAAACTGAGGAGAAGTTTCACCATTTGGTGTCAGAAGAACAGCTAATACCTAATGAATATTTTGTTGGCAAATAGGCAGCTGTATCATCCTTACATAATGTTATTGATCTTGTTGCCAGCTAAGTTAGCATTAAGGGCATCTTTGAAGAAAAATACTTGTGGCTCTTATAATCTGGACGGTATGTCCAGAGTGACTTGCTAAGACAAAAACTTGAAAAGTATGCAAGATTAAAAATTAAGGATACTGCCAACTACGGGCATCTTGTTACCTGCAATAACATTTGCAGACTCTTAAACGATCCTGGCTGCACAATATAGCTTCAGGAAGGTCTAAAGGTAAAGTTCTGGGTTGTGCCTCTCAGGTACACAATGCAAAACTTCAGACTCAGTGAACTGTGGGCTGTGTAAGCCCCATTCATGTTCTTCTGGTAGCTGGAGGAGACTCATGTATAACTCAGTAGAACTGGGCATTTATGTAAGTGGTGACTGATTTATGGTTCAGAATAAAACCTGGGCATTTCATTGTATTGTCTGCTGTGCAAATGGACTTCCCTACCCTATCTCTATGCTCCAAGGAGCCAGCGCTGAGGGAAACCTCACCAATGCAAACCTGGGAAGCTATTTTGCCTTTTGGCAAAGTAGGGGAGATGAAAATTTCTCTTCCACAGGCTTTTGAATGTTTTGTGAAGATTAGTAAAATTTAAGGTATTCTATTAAAACAATGTTTCTTCACTGAAAAGGATTTATTTTTGCTTATAATTAGTCAGGGTAGATTTGATCTACTTCCAGGAAACCTACTGGAATTACTCCCATTGAATTCAGTGTATACAAGATCAGACTCGCCTGGCTGTTTGTTTCAGAGTGTAGAATACTTTTGTTTCTGATGAGACTTCCTGGTCAGGTGATTTTATTTGAGATAGATAAAAAACATTCTTCCAGTGAAATTTCCATCTGAATCTATTAATTTGCTATGGCAAAGTTCCTAAGTAGCCCCTGCTGCTTTCTGACCTTTGACCAAATGTTCTAATAGTTTCCCTATTAACAGTAAGCAGACACAGTGTTTCAGATGGTACTAACTTTGCAACAAGGATTATGTTTGGGTTTTTTGTTGTTTGGTTGGTTTATTTTTTTCCCCTTCAGGGACTGTTCTTACTCTGTATGAGTTTAATATGAAAGAAAAAAATAGCACAGAAGATGAATCGCTACATTAATCAACAAAGAAAAATCGTGCCATTAACGCACCACCAAAAATTGTTCTTAAGAGAGTCTCTGAGATAGAAGAGTATCTCTACAATGTGAAGGCCCAAGCCCCCGTGACCGCTTGTGGCAGCTTTTGTAGGGATGACTGTGTTTGATTTCTTCATCATGGTGTTAAGACTAGAATGTTGTCAGCAGTGGCCAGACAGAAAATTTACATTTAGATTCTGATGATTTAAATAGGTGCCAGCCCACATGTTTAAGCAATATGGGCAGCAAGTTTTATCATACATCAGTGTGGATGCATTGAATTCAGCAGAGCTTCTCCCATTTAACCAGCTAGGAATTTAGATTCTTCTGAACTTTGAAAACATTGAATTGGTTTTGGGCTTACTTCTGCTCTTGATTGCTGGGAAAGTCGTAGTGATTTCACCGTGAGCTCAAACTACAAATGAGAGTAAAATTTGTATATAAGTAATTACTTTTGTAGTTCCTAAGTATGATTTTTTAATTTTTTTTTCCAGTGCTGTCTACCTAGTTTTGTTCTTCCACATTCTATATCTACAGATGTAGGTCCACTGCCCTGTTAGCGGCCGCAGACCTTCTGGGTCAGTGAGGGGAAAAGCTGTGCTTTAAGGCACGCGGCAGCTGCCCGTGATCCTCGGGGAGGTGTTGGTACCCAAGTTTCTCGTGGGAGGACAACTCCAGCCTGAAGTTCAAGGAAAGCTAGAGGGACTTGGTGGAAATGGCATCTGTGGTGCGGGCTCTTGTTGGCAGCTCCTTGCTGGGTCACTGAACCAGAGCTGTGTGGGGGCGGCAGTGCCAGGCCGGTACCCGGCGCCTTTGTAGTGAGCAGCCTTGTGCAGGGCTTGCCATGCCAGGGGCTCCGGCAGCATCTCTGGGAGCACAGCATCCAGGGGCAGGGAGCTGGCACACCCTGCAAGAAGATGAAAGTAGTCTTGCTTAGCGTGCAGTGGGAGGAAATAAAGCAACTGTTCCCTGATTTTGAACGTCCTTATGCAAGGTCAGTTTAAAAAAAAACCAAACCAAAAGAAAAAAATAACTTTCCATAACGTTGAGATGACACTCTTCTGCAGTGTGTTAATGTTCACATTTGCACCTGGCTTTAAAAGAGCTCAGACTAGGGAGGAAAGGGATGCAGCCCATGCATGGTTTTATAGTGGTCAGAAAAAGATCTGCACACCACTGCAATAAAACTTTTGCTTAGGATGAGAATTCAGAGTGGAGAAAACAGACAAGCAGAGCAAGCAAATGACAAGCAAGCAGCCAGACAAAACCAAACCACTTCCATGTAAACACTCCTGGAAACTGTGGCCAGTACGTCATGCCAAGTTCAGAGGAAGAGGCAGCACACAAGACCTTCACACACGGACTCCGTGTGTGACTTCTTACTTCTCTTTCCTTTTCAGCCACATCAAGTGGAGTATCTGGGGGCAGAAGAGCCTGTACCACCAGCTCTGTGGAACACAGACAATTATAAAACCCTGCTCTGGAGAGGAAGTGAGAAGTGGTGGAGTGGGAAGATGGAAGGACTTAGCTGGCTCTGGTTAGAGTGACCAGATGTTTGGTTTTTAAGGGGCAGAGGAGGAACTTCCTTCTTGCATCTTTTTAAGGAAGAGGAAGATGTGCTGCTGGGTCAGATGGGCAGTGGAAGAGCTTGGGCTGAGATCCATATCTTCCCCTGTCATGAAATAATTATGGAAGCAGGATAAACATGCCTGGTGCTGCTGCTTAATGGGTGAACACTCTGCATCTTGTTGGCAAAATGAGAACACACAGCATCCCAGAGTTTTTTGCCAGGATGGCAGAGCAGTCTACACATTCTAGAATTGCCCCAGTCAAGGGGTATAGCTGATCCTCCTTTCTGCAGTGGGCTATCCATTTCTACAGCATCTCTGTTAGCTACTGCCACAGAAACGTGACACAATCAGTCATCTTCTGCTGTTTACTCAACTCATTTTCTCCCCATCTCTGTTTCCAGCATGCTTGCTCTGTCCCTGTTTCAGCTGATGCCATCAAATTCAGCTGCTCCACAGACATATCCTGCCTTTTATTTCATCTCACTGGTGTTAGCTTTGTTGCTCCCACTTAGTGCAGACCTCTTAAGACTACTTTACTGAGAAGGCAGGAAACAAGGTAGTTATGACACTGTGGAAACAGCCTATTGTTTCTTCTCCAGCAAACTCCCTGTGGACAACAGTGCTGGGAATAAGCCCTTTTTGTGGAATGTTTTTTGGGAGATGCATTGGTGGCGTATGTCACGGTAAATTTGCCAGGCACAGAGAGTCACTGCCTTTCCCTGGGTGGGAAAGAGCAAAGAGGCACACTAGGCTGTCACAGTGGAAAAGCATACATCTAGAAATGCTCCACAAAGGTACCTGAAATCTGGGCTATTTCCCTTGGTAAAGGTGGATGCTATGGGAGGAACCAAGTGCTGGAAGCAATGTGTCCTGAAAGGCAGGACTTCTGATCCCTTCTGCTAACTAGGACAGAAGAGCTGTGGGCTTGGTAGAAAATATACTTCTACTAAGCCCACAGCTTTTCTGTCCTAGTTACTGTCCTAGAATATACCTGCTACAGAGGAGCGATGATGTAGAACCTCAAGGAAAGGCTGAAAAAAATTCTCTTCTTCCAGGGACAATCTTGCAGGATCAGTGTAAAGTTTCAGTGCAGAACAGGATCCTTGGCAAGGATGCACCACTGCCAGGTGAGAAGCAGATGCCCTCAAGACCAGGCAAAGCATCCAACATTCTTCTTCCTGTTTGCCCCAGGAATATATTAGCAGGTTCTGGGAACAATGCTGGGAACTGCCTCCTTGTCTGTCATCCTGAACTGCACATAGTGGTTTCCAAGATAGAAAAAATGGGCATATATTGGATAGGAGGGGCTGAGGAGCTCAAGGTGGCCAGGTTCAAGCTACTTCTGTTGCCAGAACAATTCTTTGGCTCAGTCCCTGTGCACTCTCAGGTTACTCCTGAGGAAGAAGGTGGCTGGCAGTAGCTTGCACCAATTATTCTGGCAGTGGCAGCCTGTTCCTTGCTGGTGTCCTCCTTGAGCATACACATACTTCACTGGGTGGCTGCACCATGCTTGAACAGTATCTCCAGTGCTTTCAAGGAGCATCATGTTGACTCTGTGTGCATTACACAGCCAGTCTGTGTATGTGTGTGCAACAAATCCAGTTTTCTGCAACAGCAGCAGACCCGCTGTTCTTGCAGAAGTAGGCTGTGCTGTTCAAAGTGTAGCCGATGCAGTCGTGTGACAAAGGAGAGCTGCGTACGTGGCTTACTGGAGGGGGCTAAGGGAACCGGCTGGGCACTGCTCTGCTACTCAGTGATGTACAGAGCCATCGATCCCACTCCCCCAAGAGAGGTGTGGCAAGGAAACTGAGGACTAGACAGCTGCACCACAGGGACAAGGCACAAGGTTAGCATAGGACTTTGTGGGTTTAAAGTACAACTGAATTGATGACCCCTAAGTAACGCTGACTGAAAAAGCTTAGACGTTCTGGTGCATTTCTGCCTTCAACGCTGGAGATGCTAGAGGCCATGACAGGAATTTAAGTACAACTCAAGAAAACAGATAGCCTGAGGTTTAAAAAAAGGTAGGTGAAGGATTAGGAGAAAGGTATGTGGCCATATATGCAGTTTAGCTATTGTTTTTGACACCTTCATTCAACAGTGAAGGAGGAAAACCAAATTTTTGCAGCTGTAGCCTATGTGGAGCCACTGTCGCATTGTTTGTCATGCAAAATTTTTATCTTCCACTTGAAGTGGTATGGCTGCAGCTGTTTAAACAGTCTAGCTTTCTGAAAGACAGTAAAATCTTTATGCTGTTTCTTCTTTTTTTTAAACTTAAAAAATGGGAAAACGGAATATTGACATTTATCCGATTAATAAAAGCAAACCCATTTTGGGTCAACATCTCATTTAAGTATCAAACTTGTATGTATTGTATTTCCTTTTCATTTCTGCTTCTGTATTAGGTAATAGGAAGTTCTCTTCCTGTCATTTACCATGATGCAACACACTGTAGGCCTTGGTTTGGGCTTTTTCCTACACATCTCAAAACCAGTCATCTTCAGTTCTCTATTTTTATTCTTTCCACACATGGATGGAACAGAAAGTTTCTGCAGCCATTGCATAATGCCATGGGCAGCCATTAGGGGCTACCAGTTGTCTGGAAGATTTAGTCTGAGTCCTGTGGTAAGGAGACACCATCCCATTACAATTCCGCTCTAACTTACACTGTTAGAAATTAAAAATAATTCTATTGAAATGAATTAGTTATGCCAGCCATCTAACTGTGAGGAAAATCCAATTTATTAATTTCCAAGGGACTCTTCCTTCTACTAAGGTTAGGCTAGATTTAGTGCCTATTGTAAACAAGGAAGCACCTTCTCTGACTATAGCTAGATATCCAAAATCAGCTGCGTTTAGCTGCATTACCTACAGCAATGGCATGGGAAACACCTTATACTGACATTGGTCAGGCCAAGGCAGAAAAAATGTCAAATGTACAGGTAGCTGTAAGACTGTTTTGTTTTGTGCTTCAGTACCATCCTTTACTTTCTTCCTTTAATTTACAGTTACTTAAAAAAAAAAAAAAAAAGTTACCTACTTACTGATGCTTTTCTTCTCACACAGCCTCCGTATTCCCATGGATCAGATACCAGCACATGGAGCCTCCAGCAATATCTGCAATTTTCTGCCACATCTCAAAGCTGCCAGGCTCTGATCCCAGTCCTACTTCACTATCCAGATGAACCGCTTGTCTCTAACTCCTCCTGGCAGGGTAACTACTCCACTCTCTTGGCACTCCATGTGGAGCCTCCCTAGGACATACTAAAGTGTAATTAGACTGGTGTGTGTAGTGCTGCCATAATTAGGATGCTGAAAAGTCCACCTTTTTGCAGAGTAAGCCTAATGGTATCTGCAGTTACAGTAGTGCTCTGGGTACTTGCCCAGTGCCCTGATGAACAAGGCCTTGAGATCCTGAAATCTGTCACTCAGCTGTAAGAAGCCAAGTAACACAATGCTCAAGGCAATCCTTATACTCGCCTTGGGGAAGGTAGTAGTGTAAATACACAGGAGACTTTTCCAGAGGAGGTCAAATTGCTGTTGTCTGGCTCTGATGTTAAGGCAAAGTTGGGTAATGTCCATCAGTGAATTTGGGGTGCTGGACTGGGATAGGGTTGTAGCGTGGTGCCTGCACAAACTCGTGGCTCTGTTTAGTCAGCACTTCCAATCTGTAAGCGATAGCAGTTTGTGTTCCCATTAAAGTACAGGCCTGTTTTGGGAATCTGTTTGGACTCCGCTCTCCTGTATCGGTCTCCTTCTCAGCCTGGTTTCTGGCCAGGTCCTTTTCTGCTTCATCTTAGGTTCCTGCTTGCATCCTGTATGTAATCAGCTGTGATTTCTAGCTGGTCCCTACCATGTATTTACAGTTCTTCCTAATCATTAGGACTGTCACCCTACAGTCTATACTATATCTGCTCTATGATAATGCAATCTTGAACACCCAGAGAGAAACTTGCTGTCTGTCTGCCTGGCTGTCACCAGTGCTGCTAATCCCAGGGGGAGGTGGGAAGGCATTAGGTTGGTATTGTGGTACAAACAATGTGACGTTTGCATCTGTGATGCACCATCATCTTTGTTGCTTTTCTTCTAGAGTTGCGCTAGCTTTTTGTTATCTGGCATAACTAAAAGTAACAGATGTGCAGATGGAAAAAGAAAAACAGATTTCTAGAAGCAGAAAGTGAATTTTGACATGTATTGCTTATGTTCTGGACATCTGTACCACTGTGGCCACGTAAGGCGATTGCATGTAAAGGACAAAATATGACACATCTATATGTCTGCAGTTACAGTGCATTTACAGTCATGCTCCACATATTTTAACATGGATGTTTAAGGGCCTCTACAAATGTAGAGGTTACTGGGTGTGCAGAGAGGCTGCTGAGATGAACTTCCGTCAAATGCTACCATATCTAAAACTGCAACACACCTGTGAATCCTCAGAATGACTTTTTAGATGTTGGCCACATTTAGTGCTTGACTGTTTTGCTGAATTGGGCTGTATTTTGGCTTATGATAAACATTGTGACTAGTGTGCCAGATCCTGGAAGTGTTTTAGCTATGTGACCACTGGCAGCCCTCTAGCACTGTGTTCTTCCAAACATTTTCCTGTTGCTGTGGCACATGCCGCTTGCTTTATTTACATTCAAATGGGCTTTCTGTTAAAAATTTTCCGTATTTCTTTTTCTTTTCTTCCTCACTTCATCAGAATGCAGCAAGGCTGACTGTTGGTGTAGGGAAAGGTGCCACAGCAGCCAGTGCCCAGCTTGGATCACCGAGTTTCCCTCCCCAGCTGGTGAGTCATGTAACATCTCTAAGGATGTAGATCCAAATGGCAGACTAGATCCCTGCCTAGGTTCAAGCTCCAAAAATTGTTTGGAATCCAAAGTTATACTGGGAGCAAACTGGTTCACTAGTGTCATCTGACAACCGGTCTTCTTCAGGGCAGAGATAGACCACAAAATAATTACATCTGTAGCATCTTAGTTGTGTGATCAATACACCAACAATGTTGACAACCCCTGACGTGAAAGGAATCCCACCAGTAATGGATGGCATGCAGGATACATGAATATGTGAGTTTTAGGGTACACGATGCCTGTTTCCTAGTAGCTGCCATTTTTATTTTGTTCATCTAGATTATTGCATATGCTCTCATAACCCATTTAGAATACATTTATATACAAAGTGATGCCTTTGAGTTAGGGATAGAAGTACTTATTTACTTTGCTTAGTTTAATGTGTTTAGTATTATTGATATCCAATTATCTAATTTAGATTAAGATTTTATTTTAGTGATAAAGTATTTTCAAAAGAGTTTCCTCTGGCATTGAGCAGTGTTCTCGCTGGAGTTCCCATCTACACACATCTGAAATCTGCTTTGAACGACAGTGCCTGAATTTGTGTGTTTAGGGAAAGGGTCCTTTCCTAGGAGGTTGGCCATTTGTTACTGATCTTCAAGAAAAAACTTTAATTTTTAATCTCAAGATATTTCTATTTATTTCATTTGTTCTTCTTCTTCTCTTTTACTATTGTCTATAACTACTGTTGCTGCCCTGTTGCCAGCAGAGTAATGATATATGGTGGAGCATGGCGTGTTGGCTACCCTGTTGGGACAGCAGCTGAGGTAGGGCACACCAGGAGTTATGTCTTAAAAGGACTAATTGGCACCTTTTTTGACTGCCTGCAATGTCCCAGTAGCAGAGGAGGAGCTGATTAATTCTAATGATTCAGAAAGTCATTACAGGGATTCAGAAAGAGCTTCGGTCACAGGGAGCATAAAAATTATGTTGAAATTAAATTTTGAAGACTAATTCCAGGGAATAACTGATTTTAGACAAGTCATAACTACATTAATTTTTCTGGTAATGCTCTGGCTGTATCTTGTAACTAAATATTGAGAGTATGCATAAAGCAGCAAAGCTGTCACCACAAGGGGCAGGGGTTAAAGGACTCTGGTTAGCACAAAATGTTAACATCTCGTTCTTGTAATTTTGAAGTCATAATTCCTAACATTTCCAGTGATTTAACGATTCCATAAAAGTTAAGAAATGCATTTAGGACCTGACACAATAATAGAAAAAGCCATCCATTTAAAGAAATAAACTGCATGTTTGTGGCCATGTTACAATAAGGATGAGGCAGGAAAGACAGAATTCCCCAGCAGACCTTTAGCGTGACAGCAGAATAAAGGAAACAGATGCACAGAGCTCTTTTAGATCATGTATCTAAAGTAGGTGAATGCAGACTTCATCATGATGAAAGCAACATTTCCCCTGGAAATGAAATCCAAAGCATTGTAATACCCAATGATTTTGTACAGTGCCCAACTCCATGGGGCTTCTCACAGAGCAATACTTAGAGGATATGTGAAAAAGAGCCAGAATAGGCCAAGAAGGTCTTGTTGTGACCGCAAACTTGGTCATGCGTAAAATACCTTCACAGTTGCAAAAGGTGCCTGGTTAGGGGCCAAGGAAATTCATTTCAGCCATTATATTTTTGCCAGCTGTTTGTGGAACTAAAGCACTAACTGCATAAATTCTGCTTCCTGTGCTGAGGTGTTAATGAATACGAGAGATTTAGCAGAATTAGATTGAAATTTTTTGAACATAAGATTTTCAAAAAGAATCCTGGATTAGACATTATATATCCCTAAGCATACATACTGCCACGTGAG
>VYZV01028752.1:54379-72064 GCA_013401275.1 Pandion haliaetus | reverse complement strand
CCATATTCAGTGCAAATGCATGCTTACCTAGGGATCTAGAAATAGAAATGAACTAGTTCACAGCAGGAAACTTAAACTCCAGCTATACAGGTCAATCAGTTTCTGTTGTAAAGTGAAAGCTTAAAATCTGTAGAAAGCAACATGGTTACTAGAGAAATGCAGGCACATGGTCCCCATGGGACTAACTGAATACAAACCCTGAAGAAAATAAATAGATCTTTATGACAACAGTGAAATTCAACAAGTTATCACTATTCTGAAAAAGCTCTATTTTTCTTTATTAAATATATACATTGGATAACAGTGAAAAATATGTCAATAATCATATTTTGGTGACAAGGGTTTAAACAGAAATGTAGATCATCACTTTTATGTTAAAAAAGGCAAGATAAGGAAGAAAGACTACTTCAGTAAAAATTAGTTCCCAAGCAAATTCTCTGTAGTAACTTTGTACTGGAGGAACTTCTAAGCGAAGTACTACTGATCAGGAAAAAATGAATCAAGTGGTAGGCTATATGCACTAATAAACAGTCATCACAATAGCTCACACTCCCTAAAATAGCATGAAAGGATAGCTGAGTGACAGATCATGAGCTATTTCAGAAATGAAGAACGGATGGCTTTCTGTAAGCCTCCTAATTTTCTAATGCACTGAAAAGCTGAAGAATATAGGTCTTTTTGTGAACTTTAGCGAGCCATTAGTCATTTATAAACAAATTGTCTTGTATCACTTGTGGTTAGTGACACAAATATATAAATATATATAGTGAGACAAAAAATAATCAAAGTACACCTGGTTATTATTTGTAAAGACTTAACTGTAAGTTTTTAATGATTAATTTATCTGGCATCTAATACCTTAATAGATCATGAAAAACATCAAGGGAGGAATGTGGTACTGCATTTTTAAAGTCTTTTTCACTCTCACTGAATGATAATAGGCATGGAAGCTATCATTAGTCTTGTTAGATGATGGTTCCTTTAGGAATCTCTTATGTGTTACCTTTTAGAGGGAAGGTCAGAGAAAATCCCCCTGGGAGTCCCCTTGCAGGATACAGCTAACACAAGCGTAAACTGTATGGAAATGGCTAAATTATCTTTAGAGAGACCTTGGTCTTTCACATCAATCAGACCTTTCTGAACTAGTAAAACAGATAAACATCCTGCTTGTAATACTGCTACTATCCATATGTTTGTCATGACTGTCACAACAAACTTTGAATAAAAAGGCCGTTGTCTTACATTTCTAGAAGAAAATATGTTTGTTGGTAAATGCTAAAGGTAGGTGCAATTTATTTTATTAAGAGCTACATGAACTCTTAGTATAAAAATATAATATTTAAGGTTGTAGTTAAAATCCAGAGAGTCAGGAAACATAAAAGTTAATGCTAGAAGAGCAACCTCAATGTTACCACTGCGCATATCTTGTATATCTTATGGTATAGATTTTACAGCATGATCAATAATCTATTAAGCTTCACATTTAACAAGAAAACAGGATTATGAAGGGAGTATTTGTAGAATATGATCAGTAGTTGTTGAAAACTTTGTGGATTTCTTGCCTTTTCTTGACTTTGGCTATACAGACTTGATGTTCTCTATTTAAATTCATTTTAGTTTTGAAGATTTTTGGGAGGATAGCCTGCTCCCAGTGTTTCCTTTATCATTTTTTCTTGATAAATACAATTTTTAGCTTCTCATGCCATTAAAGAAAAGGCATAGGAAAGAGGGAAAAAAAAGCTTCATGCTCATTTAGTCTTTTTGTCCTACTAAAACAGCTTATGTGGGCTAGAAACCAAAGTAGCAATGACTCATTTGTATTTTGTCCACAGTGACTGTAAACCTGCTTTAGTAAAGGAATTTTAAATTATAATTTAGAATTCTCACTGTCACAGAATCTAAATGAGCCTTTGGACAGACTCTACAAAATTATTGGAAATGCAGTTTTAGGTCCTCAGTAATAGCAGTGCTGTTTTCAGAGCCATACACCAGAACTGGTAGAATGAGGAATAATTTTCCAATAAAAATCACAGTTTTGGCAAAGAGCAGATTTTCCCTAGGGACATTCTGATTTTGCCTTAAGCTTTCATTTTTCATTTAAGTTTAGAATTTCTGCATAATAGCAATTTCGAACAGCAATTTCAAATTTCACTCAGCTTTACACTCAACACATGAGGTATTACCCATCCTCATAATTTGGTATTTGGATATAGTAATCCTTCTGATAAATTATTATATTGCTGAGATAGTTTTTGCCTTAGCCAAATGTGAATTTGGCCAGTCTCTTCCCATTAAAATGAAAATAAGGCTCCTTTGAATTAGGAGCTCATCTTTGGGTCACAAGAGTGAATTCAGTACTGACTATTAAGTCTTGCACTAGCCTAGCACAAACATGGATGAACTCTTTTGGACCCAGCAGCTTTAGACAACTTTAGTTTCATGGGTGAGCTCCCAGCACCAAGTTTAGCTCTCCCTCAATTTACGGCTCTGGAGTCAACTCTGCTTTTTGCCTTTTTTTTTTTTTTTCCCCCTGAATGAACCTATTGTTTCTCTGGTATCTCTACCTCTTTTTCTTATTAGGCATTTGCATGACATGCTGGACATCAGCTCTGCCCACAAGGGACAGCTCTTCACTTCTAACAAGAAGACTTTTCTGGTCTCAGTGTGGGGATCTTTATATGATGTCAAAAGGACTGTTCTGCCAGAGAAGGTTACTGACGATGTGGAAAAGAAAAGTAGAAAAAAGGAGAAAAGAGAAGGGATAAACCAGAAAAAAATGGAAAAAACAAAAGAAGAAAAAAAGAAAAAAGAAAGTAAGAAGGAAGAAAGTAAGAAGGGAAAAGAATAATCATTTGCCATTAAGATCCTAAAAAAGTTTCTCATAAAAGGACTCAAATACAAAAATCCTCACTTCCCTGTAACTCTGCTTACCAGTCAGTGAACTCACAGAAGCATATTTCTCCATGTCTTTCACTTCAGCTTGGGAGAACATGAACCTGAGATCCAAATAGGATCTCAGATAGTAATAGAGTAACCTTGACCCAGAATATTGCTATTCAGGGGATATCCCCCAAATCCAATTTCTTTTTCATGGACACCAACAAGAAGTGCCATTTATTTGTTGAACTCCAGGATCTTCTGTTCCTGACAATGGTGCATTTTCCCCTGATAGATACTTTTTTCTTGAGTTTCCATATGAAACTGAAATAAAAATAATTGTCATCCTGCAAGATTGGATGAGATTATTTTGGTTCCAGCACAGATACCCAGACTTTGCCTCAAGTCAAAATTTGCTACCATCAGGTCTTCTTTTGTTCAAATATGGTCCAAGATCAAGAACATCTGAAATTTTTTATTAAATAAGGTATACTAATACCTCTTAATGCAGAAAGAGTATAATCAATAAATAAAAAGAACAGCTAAAGTAAATATTATTATATGAGAAGAAGAGAGAAAGTCTCCCAGTTTTCCTGGTAATGTTATATTGTTGCACAACTGTAGCTGTTTTATCTATAATAACAGAGAATTTTTTCCTAAATTATCAATCAAAAAAATATTTTAAATGTCATTATCATCTGCTTTGCCAGCTTAGAACAGGGTTGTGTCTTAATACAAGAAAAAATCATTATGTTTTAGTGATGGCAACCTCTCTATGTTACATCTACCTTGTTTTCACTAAGATTTTATGTTAAAAGTATTCTTGTTTTTTCAATCACAAAATTTCATATTAAGCAATAGCTTTCTCACCATCATGTAGAAAGCCAGTCATGTTTTACTTTCAGATTGTTACACAATTCATTGAATTAGGGTTGTATGAACATATAACTTAATGTGGAATACTGTTAGTCAAATAACCTTCTCTCCATCAAAGCCCCATTTTTAGTAAACAAAATTACATAGTACAAAACCTTTTGTATATTTGCAAAGAAAACACAAAAGCTCTTCTTCCTCTAACATTTATAACATCTTTTGTATGTATTACTATTGTTTCCCTAAAATTATGTTTAAATGAATGTCTGAAATGCAACCAGAATCTGCAATTTAGCTTCAAGTAAATCAGAATATTGAGGGTAAAGATTTAAGGTGCAGCTGTTTCTGCCATTCATTTGGGTAATCACTGTACATAAATTTATACACCATGAAAAGCTTTATTCATGTTCATATGGTGTGAAAATTGAAAGAAAAACTCTAAATTAATTACCTTTTTAAACAAAGCAATTTAGATTTATCACATGTAGCAAGGGAATTTGTTCACATATCATAAAGCTTCTGTGAAACACTGAAATGAGATATGAGTTAGGAAAAAGGGTTTACGCTCTGTAGAGACTTTAAGATGTGAAAAGCAAATTAACTGCCCTGACTTCAATCAACATGCTCTTATGAGTTTGGGTAAAGTCTACCTGCAGCAGCAGCCTGGTGCCCCGCGGAGGCTCCAGAGGAACGCAGAGCGGCACAAGCCTTTCTCTAGAACCACCTGAGACATTTCCATCCCCAGCAGCAACTTTTAGAATATACTTCAGCTGCCAAGGTAACACATTATTATTTTTCCTTCACACCTTACTAATAAATGTCAGTCTAAAGCCATTATATAGCAGTATGTCTTCATGAGTACAATAAAAAGAACTTACTCTCTTCTGCTAAGAAGTGTCATTTTCTTCCACATGTAATAAGTTGGTGGGTATGTAGAAAAGCATTGCTACTTTGATTTCTGTGACTACTTCCATTATTTCTCATTATGAGCGTCAAGTTCCTCACTGCATATGCTTGATTAGAGACCAGTATACTACCAGTTATTATTCAGGTAGTGTTTGCCAGCATGCATCCACCTCTAATTTACACTCAGAAAAAGAAACATAGGCTGATGAAATAATTTGCAGCCTGAAATTGATCTCCATGAAAGGAATATATACTCAATGTCTTTTGCCATAAGAAAACTATGCCGTAAGAAAACAGTCACCCAAATACAGAGGGTGAAAAGATTATTTTTTCATTTCTTTCAAACACAGCCATGCAAAAATGTTTGCTTCACAGAGAGTATAAAATGACCAGAGGATATCACTCAGGGAAAGAAAATATTTTAAGACTTAATTCTTCAACACTGTTGTTTCAGCATGCTAACAAAATCAATGCTAACAAAAACCACTTCCTTTTAATCTGTTATTCTTTTGTTCCATCGAAGTAACTCAAGATCAATATGTATTGATTTGCTCCCTAATTATATTAATTTTACTTTAGAAATTAGGAAGGCCATAATGAGAATGTGAAGTTACTTGAAGACAGTACATTATAGGTAGGCTAATTTAGCAGGAGTCTGTGCATGAGATTAATTCATTAAAAGCAGCCAATTACCATACAAACAGGGGAGATAAATAAGATTTTCTCCTTTAATTTGCATTTTATATATTCCTTTGTAATTTTTAAAAGCTTAAATGAATTTACAGCCTAACTATACTTTTAATGTATATCCATTTTATTCCTGGGGAATATAATTGCATTTAAATTTAACCTTTAGCTTCATCTTTTAGGCATAGCATTTTAGAAAACGAGATTGTGGCATCTAGATATGAGATATTTTATGTGATATTTTAATTAAGAAAAATAATGAAATGCTAATACTTTTAACATTCCAACTATTCTTTCCACTAAACTTTTCTCCACTTATAGACAGTAAGACGTTCAGTTGATAGAAAATGATACAGGAAATGAAGGTGGTTTGATTTGTCTTGGCTGAGGATCTGGCTTATAAATGTACCTCTGACACAAATTACTATCTATAAGGATAATTGAAATCATTATTTCAGTTGGAAAGCTACGTATGTTATCAATGCAAATGAATGCTTGATGATATGATTTCTCCGAAGGACTTTGTTTGTTGTTTGATGAGGTTAAAATGGACTGGCTTATTGTTAGGATGATTCTTTGCCCTTTTTGCGCTATACTCCAGCATAATCTGGGGAAGTTGAAATCTACATGAGATACTTGATTCTTTGTTGCTTTACAGCTGTAGGACTGATTGTATCTCCAGTGAAACATCACAAAAGTAATCACACTTGTGTAATTTAGTGTCTGTAAAGAGAGAATCAGACCCAAGAGATCTTTAAAAGAAACTTACTGTGATTTTAAGTCATTTGTAGTTCTCTTCAAAACTTAACAAAAAGTCCTTTGGCTAACTGAAGACTACCTTTTTCCAGAGAAGATAAACGGTGTCATTCATTCTTTGGGAAGTTAGAAAACTGACAAATATAAAAAAAAATAGAAGGGGAAAAAAAAAAACCAAAGCATTATGAAACTAGAAAAAATAATTGAAAATGTGTACTTCTTGAGATCCATGAATTATTGTGTATATAATACTGTGTGTTGATAATGGTTCTTGCCATAGATAAGGCAAAAGGTTCAGTCCATTTGATTTCCTTAACTCCCTTCCCAACTCCTTTATGTTAACCTATAATAAAATTATGTTTGATGGTATCTCTGTTCAGGAGCATTCAGGTAATTAATTGCAGCTATATGATGTGGATCTTAGGATAAACCCATGGAAAATACAGATCTTGGACAAGTGGAAGCAGTCTCCTAAGTAGGAAAGTCTGAAGCTGGTGGCCAGTTTCAAATATGTATATTCTCAAATAGCTGATACTAAAACCAATATTCAGTGTCAAACCCTGGCCCTCTGTTGCCAAAACTCAATGCAAAATATTTTGCTAAAAGGAAAGACATTTGGCTGTCAAGTAAACTTTGGTGGTTCTCTACCTCAAGCTGAGCTATCCTTTAGTATGGGTCCCAGTCATGGTTGTTCTCAACAAGGTAGATACTAGCTGCCATGAATATCTTTAATTGATAGCCGTGGACCATAGTGAGGACCTGGACTAGATTTACTGTCTTCCTTGGGTGTCCACAACACAGACATTGGTGCTAAAGCATAACAGAAACAGCTGAAGAGATTAGGCTACCAGTTCTGGTGAAGAAGTACTTTGCTGCAATTTCTCTGTATGCTGCAAGCTCCAGGAAGTTACAAAGAGGAGTTTAAAAGCAGTTTTAGCAACATCTGGTGCCTTCTTAAATCCAAGCTGCCTTTCTCTGCCAGCAATAATTATCTGCTTCATGGAAAAATATGACCAATATGAAGAATTGTTATTCATATTGCAAGCAGATTGCCAGACAGATAACACATCATGATAATGATGATGATAATGATATATAAATGTTATACATACTGCATTCCTATTACATTCCTGCACTGAATACAGCGCTGCAGAGCATAAAGGAACCTCCTTATAGGCGTGATCAGCAAAAACTGAGGGTGAGATTTTCAAAAGTGATCAACATCTATTTGTCATAGGATTTTCTACTGTTGCCCATGACTGTAACCACTGAACACATGCTGCAGCAGTGGAATGCTTCCACTGTATCTGGGTGCAATTTGAGAACAATGGGAACTGTCATCCCATTAAGCTTTTATTCTTTTTTTTTTTTCCCCAATCTCACTAAGAGGGTAGTGAGAGGGTATATCTTAGCTTGATAGGCCACAGTAGTAACATGAGGATTACTGTTAAATAGGAAACAGGGTAAATGAGCTTGTGCAAACCCTTGGGTTGTGGTGCCAGCAGTACATGGGTTAGTTAACGTAGAGCTGACTTTGGTGTGCCTGCAGTCTCCAAGTCTTAAGTACAGCATTATTTCATGCTCCCTGTCAGAGCTCATCCTTATCATAGCCATTTTGTACAAAACTCTTCTGTTCCTATGTGTTTACTCCTAGGGTACTCACAGTGCAGGTGCCAGGAGCAGTATGCTTTCTACTACAGTTAGTCTATTCACCCAAATTTGCAATCAGAACATAGACTTTTTCAAACCCTGACTGACCTCTGGTCCCTTCTACATAGTACTGCCCCTATAAANCTGATTTATATATTTATTTATAAATATATTTATATTCCATTCAGAAGGAAGGAGTCAGACCCTGCAAAGGTCCTTCAGATTTACTCCCAGGAGTATCTTCTCCTAAAAGTGAATACAATTCCAGTAATGTGACTGTGACTTGCTCACACTCAAACTAAGCTAAGCTGAATGAAATTTATAGTAATAACTATGTAGTTACTCACAAAGCATGGAGGAAAGCAGGTGTAGGAAATGTATTATTCTGATTTTATATCTTCTGTATTTATTCATTATCTTCTGAAACATAAATTAATTTGGGTTGGAAGGCACTCCCAGATGTCATCTAGTCCAACATCTTGCACAAGAGTACCTTGTTTTGTTTTCTGTAACTTACATGTCAAATGCCAAACAGTATGAAAAAAGTAGGTCAGTCTGGATGGCAGTGCTGAGCAGGCAAATTTTGGATCTGTGTTTCTTTCAACCACCTACATGATTGGGAAGATTTATTTAAAAAGAACGGGCAGCAAACTTATTATAATAGCCTGCATATTTTTTTCTGAGACAAAACCAAACTAGTTTCAAATAAGGTAAGACAAATTTTATAAGGATTTGTTCATCACTTCTAATTTATGATATCTAGCTAGTCAGTTGGAGTTGAACATTGGCAGCTAATTTTGATTTATCACTAGTCATATCACACAAGCCGTGTGTTTAGTAATTTTTAAAAGGATATTTGATTTATATATAGGCATAATGTGACCAGTAATGAGTTAAACACTGGATTACTGTCAGCCTCACAAGCCTAGAATAGCTAGTTTTTTACTACATATTTCATAAATTTATGTCTGAGAAGGAACCAGCAAGAGAAAGTTCAGTCCACAAATGAAACTTTTCAAAACTTTACCTGAGGCACCTGAAAATAGAAATGTGATATACCTTTTGTGGATATTATGTGTATTGTAACTATTCTAAAAAGTAACGGGCATTTGATTTTCAGAATTACACTCCAGTCCTGAAAGAAGCTGGTCACTCAATTCTTGAACACACTTGCTCCTTCCAAGCACCCACCTCTACATTGTACACATTCCCTTACAGTGGCCATCGGCATGCTTTCAAGCCATTTATTTACAAGACAAGGTGTGAAAGTTAGGTTTGACATGTTTGTCAATATTATACCTCCTCAAAAACCATACTGAAAAAGGGGACAAAAGTAATAAACACAGGAATGTTTGGAAGAGCAACCTACAGCTGAGTGTGAACGAGCCAAGTAAACAGTGGCACAATATAGACACAGCTGAAAGCACTTCATTAGTTTGTGACAATTAGAGCAGTCAAGTGAGCAGCCTCAGCTTTTTTTCTTTTTCCAGCAAGACTAGGTCTTGCTCAAGCAAACACACTGACAAAAAAATACATAAGCCCTTTTGCGTGAGGTAAGAATTTAAGGACACTCTATCTTCCACCACAGTCAAGTTTTTTAGTGGCCGGCCACTGTAACTCTGGGACTTCAGAAGGCCACTATGGTTTGCTCTCCTAATAAGGCACACTTTCAGTACTTAATATAGCTGGTTTCATTTGCCAATTTGGTCACTTAAGTCATGCTAACATACCAGAGAGGACTTTTTGCAATATGAAGCACAAAGCCATCTGGGGTTTGAATTTATAGCTGGCAGTGTAACATGTATGCACTGGATTGTGAGGTTCAGTCCTCAGACTCTGTTTTAAGACTACTATTGAGAGGTACCTGTTAACGAGGTGGGTTTGGAGACCTAGATATCTATGCAACTAACAGTTTTTAAGCTATCTGCTAATCTCATGTATGAAACTGAACAGCCACCACTCCAAAACAGCTTTGCCTGGCCCCTTCTGGTCTTCTTGGGCACCAGCCTGGAGACCTGTTGGACTCTTAAGCAAGGGCCTGGTTCTATACTGCTTACCAATTTGCTTCATCTCCACCCATTCAGCATAAGCAATTTCTGAAACAAAGAGGTTTCTGAAATAAAAGTCAGGCTTTCACAGGATGACAGCAGTTAGAAAGGCTGCTTTTCATTTTGAATGTACATTTCTTGGATGAAGATCTATTGAGAGAAATCATGCTCTTTCACCCCCAGACTAATAGTTCATTCTCTTATGTTTACCTAGAACCATTAGAGCACATTGGGCTCTTAGTATAAAAAATGTCATTCAGTTTTTACAAGTTCATAACTTGCAAAATTCTGGCTCCAAGTCCCTGTCCCACCACATACTGTCCTAAGTGAAATAAAGCTGAGATATTTAATCAGCTTTTTTGCTCCTCTCTGTACTGACTACTGCCACTGTGATGAGTGACACCATACTGTCACTCGAAGATCCCTGGTTATGGAACTTGTACAGGTGAAAACTAAAACAAAATTCAGTTTAACTCCCACTTGCTCAGTTCCTGGGGCAACAATATATAAAACTGGCTAAGATAAAATACACAAACAGTTCAGGAAATGAGAACATAAACCCAGTCTAATGCCTCATAGCTCTAACAAATAGGCTACAGACATGTAGACTCACTTGTTCCCTCCTCTTCTTCCAACCTGAAGGCCCTTGCACTCTTGGCTGTGCTGATGTTTGTCTTTAAGAGTAATGGTGAAGCATTCCTCAGTCCAGACTCCTCTGTTCCCTGGCAGGTAAGAGAGCCTCACATAAGATGTGGCTTCAAAGCCATTTGAACTGAGGCCGGAGCAGTTAACAGAGACGTCTCTCCTCCTGTACGAATCCTATCAGTAAGCTGTTATGCAAAATGCAGGTACTAAATTATCTTTCCACTACCTTCCCAATAAAACAGCAGGTAAGTTACACACAAGGCAGCGGTGTTTGTGCTTCTGTCTAGGGTGTACTCCAGGCTGTTGGCAAACCTTCACAGCCCTGTATGTAGAGTCTCCATCCCCAGCATGGTCACAGGGGACTTCCTAACTCTGTGCCTCACAGGCACAGAGTGTAACTGCATGATCCTGAATAGCTGTGTCTGGGTTACGAGCAAGTAACTAAAAGTGGAAAGTTTGTAAGGATGTATGGCTTCCTCCATCACCAGACTTTCTTAGTCTCCTAGACAATCCCATCACAAAAAATGAAACCAGAGTAGCCTAAATCTCTGCTGGGGGTTGTTTGAAATAACTGAAATAACCTGCTTGACTTCGCTGTGACACATGCTGGAAGAGTTCCTCAGGCAGCTACAGCTGACAGGCAATTAGGAAATTGTTCCTTGCCATTTCACAAGCTGTCAGTTAATGGCTCCCAGCTGAAGCACAGACACCACTGAGCCGAGTGCTAACCCCGTTTCACCGAAGACCACTGAAAAAGCAAAGCTGAAGATAGGAACTCACTCAGAGATAGGCAGGAAAATAGAAAAGCCACTGTTAAGAAACAGTGGCTCCTGGCTCTCATACCTAACACACCTGACTGGGCTTGTGGCTGTCTCCAGCAGCAGTTTGCAGGGGACAAGCTGGGGGAGAAGCATGAATGCAGTCAGTTCAGCTGGAAGCCATTAGTGTACAGCTGAGAGGCAGCAAGGAGCAGCTTCCTAAAATGCTTCCCAGCAATACCTCCGTGAGCATTTCCTTTTCAAGGCAGAGGCAAGCTGATAACATAAGACTAAAACTCAAATTGAACTTGCCTTATGCCAAAATCAAACAAGCAGGTTGGAAGTGCTCATATGTTTGGGAATAAGTGAGAAGTAGTTTATGGACCTGTTTTCTATCATCTCTTGGCTGTTTGATCCTGGTTCCCAGCTAAGACCTGGTAACTGACTGTGAGGATGCATACATTCCCTTTGAAAGTAAAATCAAAATCAAACAGGTTAAGACTGAAAGCCATGACTCTTAGTGATTTAAACTTGAATCTTTAACTTTGCTCTGAAACAGAGCAGAATAGCTCTCTCTGAAACCAGTAATGTAAACCTGAGAGGTAATAAAGACCAACCTGTTACATGTTAGTCTCAAAAATAGCACAAAAGTCCCCTCCATCTGCACTTTACAGTAAAAATGGTTAAGTCTAGTTTCAGAGCTTGAGCAATTTTATGTTTCCTCCAAGACTCTCCTCTGCACTCCATCGCTGAAGCATTTTCATTTTGGGTGATGAAGATGGTGAACTAAAAGAATAAGCTTAGTGATTTAATGATGTGGTCAATTAGACAGAACAGACTGCCAGACAACTGACCTTCAAGATTTCTTCTAGGTATTCTTGGTGTAGGTGGTTTTGTTTCTGAGCATGCTCCCTGTTGTGGTACTCAACTTTCAGCTCTAGCTTATTTTGTTTGCTATGTAAGGATGGAAGGCACTTACTGTAGCCTTGTGGAGTCCACCCCTAACAGCAAAAGCTGCTGTACTGACACTGAGTGGCTTTTGAGAGCTGGGCAGAAATCACTCAGCTGGCTTCTCAAAACATTTATTTTGTCTGAATGATACCTGACATGTCTGATACCACCTCATAGAGCATTTCAACATTTTTTTCTTTTAAGAGCACCGTAAATCAAACACTTTGAGTTTGAGTCCTGCAACATATTAATGAATGTGAGTAAGAAATATCAAAGCCTTTTTAGGCTCTGTATTGGTCTTCTTGACAAATATGTGTTTAGGACAATTTTACTATGTTATGCTCACTTTTAAATTCAAACATATTAGAAAACTGTTTCTCCTATTTGCTTAATTGGAATTATTATTTCAGTGATGTTCAGTTTTACTACATGAGTGTATATAATACCTTGATCAAATGTTCCCAAATCATAAGACAAAAAGTTCATATTTATTTTAGAGAAGGTTTTAGGACAGTTCATCAGTCACAGAACATTTCAGTTATAGCTCAGGTATACTTTCAAACAAACTGTAATATAACAAGCTTTTATTTTTTGCTTTTATGGTAGCAGTTGCATGCGTAGAACATTGCAGACAGGTATCAAGTCTGCATATTAGTGTTTAATTAATTGGTTTACCCAGTCAACAACAGGATTTTCAGTTATGTTTCTGAATTCTGTAATAACAGTATGACACTATGAGTACAAACTCTATCTACTTCACTAGCAAATTTAAGGCTTGCTATGTGACTCAACACTGAATTAATATGAGCCTTAACACATTAAGCTTTCTTCAAACATAATTATTTTCCTCTGAGGGTTTTTTTTTCCTGAAGTGTTATGTGAACTACTAAAAAGATTTATACAATAAAACTTATTCCAAACTGGTCTTTGATCTGAAATGTCAGCTTCAAGACCTAAGTTTAAGTTACTCTATTACAAGCAAGTAAATGTTCAGTATTCTTGTCATGAAAAAAAGAAGAAAATTCAGCTATAGTTTTTTTGCTTACTATGATTCCTTAGGAACTACATGCATTATTCTATTTATTTACCCTTCTCATATGAAACTAAATTATTTTTCATTTCAAAAAGCATTTTACCAAGCTCAATAGTTTTTCAGTTTACTTAGCATTTTACTTTTTTATTAATGTTTCTATCAGTACTTCTTGAGGAAGGTGTTCTGCCTCAGGAAACTTCTCTTCTTCATAGTATATTGAAATGTCTCCTAGGTGCTGGTTCTACAGAATTCTTCTTTCAGCCAGACTCATATATGGTATTAAATATTTTGGTAATGGTTAAAGTTAGGAAGGTGGTTATGCCTAACAGCTGTTATAAACAGTATAAAGATTAATTAAAGATTAAAGATTTGGTGTAAATACCGTGATTATATTCTAATACATAAAACTAAGCTACAGTTTTATAAATATAAATCTAATTTTGCCAAATACTACTTCTGTATAAATAGATTGAATTTCAACATGAACTAATTGATATGTTTGGCATTTTGCACACTCAAATGAAAAAGTAGTCAATCCAAACTTATTTTGGAATTTATGTCTTACAAATATTTTTAATAAGAAAGGAACAATTAGAAGTGTCAAATAATGTCAAACTCTTTTGGAATTACGTCCTTTGGTTTTGAGGCTCATATTTGACAATTCAAAAGAATGATGGAGGAAGAGGCAATTTCCCTACACAAGCAGATGAGATAGCTCAGTAATGGGTATGCTTGTGCAAAGGACTTAAGATCAGTCCCTCCTTTCCTCTTTAGATTATGAATTTGAGCCCAGGACATCCAGGCTGCAAGACTTTTTCATGATAAATTTATAGTATTTGAATTCTTCTTCTCATTCATTATTTAGATTTTTAAATAAAATTTTAATACTGGAAAAACTTACTTCAGAACTCCTTTTAAGAATATTTGTATAAATTTGTCAATCTTCAAAGACTAGCAGTAAAAATTGAGTTCAGACAGTTTTGTTTTTGTTTCTCATTTACATGCAATGACAAATTCAGAAGAAGCAGGAAACTTATTGCAACTTCTTTGCCTATATCCTGAATGTTTCTAGGTCATAAGAAATCAGCTCATAACCTCTGGCTTCCATTTTGGGAAAACAAATAACAGGAGTGGAAATAACCTCAGAGTGCTACGAATCTTCCAAGGTAGAATATCAATAGCAGTACTCAATCGATATTTCAATTATCACCAGAATTTTCTCAGTATTTCTAAGCCATTTTTCAATCAAGTATTGTGAAAATAAATAGCGTAGCTCAGGGATTATGGAATATTGTGAGAGGCAGGTGGAAATGAACACTCCACTCCTGCAGCTTTTCTGTGTGAAATCACACATGCCTCCATCACCAGTTAATTCAGTGCTCAAGCTGAGGCACAGCCTGAGCAGTGCAATCCGGAGCTCCAGGTTGCAATCTCCCAGTGATCCCAAGCAAGGTACCAGCCAGCACCATTGGATGGCCTGGGCTTTCTTTGGTGAGCCGGAACACCAAGCCATACAGAAGCCAGGCTGGATAGAGGAGGTTAAAGCTAAGAGAAAGTGTGGGGGTTTTTTTTAATTTCCCCATCAACTTCATTGACTTGGGGGGAAAGGGGAGCACTAGAGAAAACAAAGAGCCCTCAGACAGATGCAGTTGAGGGAAAGCTGAAGAAAAAAATGCTTTGCTGTTTTCAGCAGTTATTTTCTGTCCCCCTCCCCACTCCATGAGATGAAGTGCTTGAGCACAACTGCAGCAAGGACATCAGAATCCCAGGCTCACAGTCTAACCTGAAATGCCACCTTGCCTAGCCAGGCAGTCATGTCAGGTGTTAGCACATGCAGTGAATTGGTAGATTAGGACCTAAATTTCTTGCATGCAAAGCTTTACTAATTCTGAAGAGGGACATAAGAAACCTATGCAAAGTTGGGAATAGAGCGTAGTGTCATTCCTACTTACTGCATCAAGGGCAGAAATTTCTCATTGATGCAACAGAGGGACAACATCATCCTGCCTGAGGTAGATGACAAAAAGATCAAGAATTAAACACTTTCAAATCTCCCCAAATGTTTATTAAAACAAGGAGAGGAAGGTCTTATCTTCAAAACTATATACAACCAAGAAATAAACAAACTGAAAAGTATGGAAACAACACATCACTCCGTGATATAGAGTTGATAAATCAAAGTCCGCAGGGGAAAGGGTTTATTCTTTGAGTATTGTCTAGGTATTAGGCAGCAGCGGGGACACAGAAGATGTATTTTATTTAATAATACTGATAAATGAAACCAAATGCAGATTGTTACCACTGGCACTGGGATGAGTCATTCTGAAATACAATATCTTAACAACTCCAAGTCAAACCTTAAGCAATCCAACAATGCTATTAAACAATGGCCTGTTTATATCCCCATTCAGCCATTCTGTTCTGACTTATTCATGGACAGTATGGTACATGAATTCTGGATAGAGCCCTATGAACACATCATATTCTTACTATAAAGGAAAAAAAAGAATCTATAGATGGGCAAGGTCATCACTGTCAATACAATGATTTTCTCAAGTGGTTCTATGCTAGCACCTATTATCTGTGAAGGCTAAAATACTGTTACTGAAGTCAAGTGCTTGTGTTTGAATATGTTGTTCAAGGAAGAATATAACCGTGCACTGAAGTCATGTACAATGGCCAACAGGTTACATAATCCCCTTCTTCTCCACTCATTCTTAAAAAAAATAAAGAAAAAAGAAAATGGGACAATGTGGAAATCTTTTTCCCTAATAAAATAGGCATAGCATTATACTCTCAAATGAAAACAAGATGATTTCATAAAAAAATAAAGAGGCTATTTGTTGCTCATAGATTGTTCCAAATTAATGTCTTCCGCACCCTGTATGGTTTTGAGTTTTGCCATTGTGTGAACACCACTGACCACGTGGGCTTGATTATTCTTTCCAGAGTAATGCTGAAATTTTGCCAAAATTGCCTCTACGTTCTTGTGAAGCTGACAAGAATTGGTTTGTGTTTATTCATAAAAAGTCTATTCATTAAGGTCCAATCCATTAATGACAGCTGTGATACTGGTTGTGCTTCAGGGGATAACAGCTTTCCCTCAGAGATGATATACCATCATCTCTGGAGTGCCATCATCATCATTTTCTTGTAGTCCATGACAAGTTAGGAAAACAGAAATACAAAAGTAAAATTAATTTTTCATTGGGTAAAGGATTTAGGTGTTCATAATATAACCACCATATAGCTCACCAAAATTACAAATGCATACAGTTTTGTCGGTCTTTCACTTGATAATTTTAAAGGGAATGAAGAGAAGAGAGTGACAAACCTACAATTTCCAAGGATTTTGCTGATTCTTGCTGACAAATATTAGGTTTTCCTGGGTTACAACTACTGTTTTTTAATAAAACAGGTTAGTGATATGATCTTTGGGAAAAATAGTAGCTTTTGGTGTGAAAATCACAACAATAAAAGAGAAAATGTTGGGTTTCCTCTATGCATTATTAAATCAAGTACTAATTATAGAGAAGCAGCGCACATTCTGCCTGTGTTTGGTCAATTATTAAAGACTTAATTTAAAATGTAGAACCTGTTGGTAGCAGAATTATTTGGAAAAGTTACTTTCGTTACACAGGGACAGCAAAGGATTGCAGTTGCTGATGTCATATCTGACCTTCTCTATGGAAGTTCCTGGATGCTTACTTGTATTTATAGCGGAGTATCAGTGGCTTAGCTTTTGCTCTTAGCCTAGGAAAATGCCTTTGTCACAGGCAAAGACAATACATTTAAGCAGAGATTGTACAATATGATGGAATGAATATCTTTTTAAAGAGGAAAACATGTAACAAATATACCCTAGCTGAAAATGAGTACATTATGTGTTGCATTTCACTTTATTCAAAGAAAAAATAAATCTCTGAAATCTCCCTCTGTTCTTACTCTACAGATTCCTTAGTCTATTTCATTTATTACTTCCTTTGATAGCACATTTAAAAGCATATTTTTTTATCCAAAGGAAAAATTTCTGTGTGTCCCGGGTTGCATGCATTTCCTGTAGTCCATTATCATATTCATACCCCACAACATAATAGACAATCAGTCACCAAATATCACTAACTCTTCAAGTAGAATTATCTCAGATACACGTGAGGGATATCTTGTCAAGGCACTGGTCTCAATAATGAAAACATGACATGCAAGGGAAAGGAGTGAGAATGGAAAGACAGATGCTGATGCGGAGCTTTTGCCACACACTTGGTCATCTTATAATTCTAACCATTCAGTATAAAACAGACAACAGGGATGATTGCTATTGTTTTACTGATTAGCCATTTTCTCCCTTTTTTCCCAAAAGGCACCCTGGCCAACTCTACTTAGTAAATATTGACACCTGTAAACCAAGCCGGCTGATGCCTTTGGCTCTTCAGCTCTCTTCCCATCTGTTGCCTGGGAATTTTAAGTGAAGTGTTTTGGGACACTTGCTCTCTTTTCATTG